>CAJNSZ010000523.1:0-77400 GCA_905329745.1 Rotaria sp. Silwood2
CTTCTCTCCGTCCATTTTCTCTCTCTCTGGTGAATCTAGGTCAATCTTTTTTTTCTTGAATAAGAGGATTTTAAGAAATCCATCCACGTATTTACCCTCAATAAAATATCATCCCCTAACATTTGGTGCCGTGACCGGTTATTTTTATTATTCTACAATAATAAAAATCTTACCAGACAAAACAAGCTTATCTTATCAATGTGAAGTCACCATGACGAGTAAGTGCAAATAAAATTTTCTTTATTATTATTACGATTACCCACCGGGTCGAGAGGATATTCCGATTACGGAGTAGCCTGCATTTTCGTTTCCATCGATAACCGATTAAAGAGGAAGTTCCTTTGGAATTGCCTGATCCACACAAATACACGTTACGATTAAATTCCGAATCAACATCAAGAAATAATTATATTACAAACAACGGCTTATAATTTACGAAGTATTGATACTAATCCGGAATTAACCGGTGACCTATTAACAGGAACGTCCGAACGTACACTAAAAAAAATTAACGCGAGAATTCCGGACCAACAATACTAGATACATTAATCAACATACCCATACAATGTCTACCAATGTCCAAGATTCAGCAATGATGATATGCTATCGTGAATGCTTAACAAATTTAGGCAAATTTAATGGCGGGGAGGATCACAAAATTTTACAATTTATTAATAATATTGAACGAATTGGACGAATGATCGATGCGAATGATGGTATTTTACAGTGCATGTGTACGGCGAAATTAGATGGCGAGGCAAAGCGTTGGTACGAGAATAACATGTCATTAACTCAATGGGATAGTTTGAAATCGGCATTGTTAGAAAGATTCACAACATCGAGGTCATCATCTAAAATCTTTGAACAATTAAAGGAACGCAAACAGAAACCTGATGAAACAATCACCTCATATTATGATACTATCATTACATTATGTCAGGAATATGACTCATCCATGTCACAAAAAATGATGATTTCATGGTTAGAAAATGGAATTAAAGATTCGTTAAAGATTCAAATAAAACGACAGATGAAATTATTACCTGAAGCAACACGAACCACACAAGCATTTTTAAAAATTGCAAAAGATGAACAAGAATTACAGAAGGAGAACCCTCCAGAATCTGAACCAACACCAACATATATGCCATACTTTGCCAACACCGTATCAACAACATTGCAACAAACACAAAAAACACTTGAAGAAGAACCACCATCTACATACTCGCCACCACGTTTCGCCACATACGGACAAAATAAACACTATGGATCATCATCTAAATTCTTAAAACCATTAATGTCTGCATCGCACAACCAAGCCTCAAGTTCTCAATCACGACCAATTTCACGTCCACAACGATCATCTCAAACATTTATGAATAATTTACAACATAATCAGCAGCAAAATTATAAATCGTTTCATCCACGTAAACAAAATATTTCCCAAACTAATCCTTGTTCCATATGTCAGCGTATGAATCATCGAACAATTGAGTGTTATTACAAGAAACCGAATGGATGTTACAAATGTGGACAATTCGATCATCAAATATACGATTGTCCGCAGGTTTTCTATTAACTGGAACCCGTGATGGTGGTGATTCCAGTAATAAAGTACAATACCCATCAACAACAAATTATACATCATTAACACCGTCCACTCCTATTTATATAAATGTCCAAGTTAATAACAAACAACATCATGCTATTCTCGATACAGGATCTGCAGTTACCATTATTAGTCAACAATTATTAAAAAGGATTCACCACAAGAAATTCATAAACAAACACAAATTACACAAGTCAGCCAACTGCACATCTATTGACATTATCGGCGAAATCCAGTTGGAAATTAAAATACACAATTATAAAACATTTATTACCGCCGATGTTGCAGCAAATCTCGTAACTGACCTACTATTAGGCAATGACTGGATTAAAAACAACAACATTATCATCAACACACCCCAACAACATATTATTATTGTTGATGAATATCAACAGATAATAACATCAACACCATTCGTCGAACCACCTGATCTTAAATTACACATTCTCTTAATTGATGAAATCACCCTTCCACCTTACTCAGAAAAGTGCATTGATGCAAAAATTTCATCACCCATCAAGAATAATGCTGATGTTATGTTTGAACCCACACCCAATTTACATTCGAAACAAATTTTACTGGCAAATGCATTACTCAAGGTAAAAAATAATAAAGCGAAAATTATGATCATTAACGCCAATGATCACCAGCGAACATTATCAAGAAATACTCAATTGGGTACGATTTCATGTAAACCTGAGTCAAGTAATTATCTTGTCTTACCGACATTACCAAATAACTCAAACACAAGATTACCGTGTTCACCTAAGCTACGACCATCATCAATCCACGAGAGGAACAACAACACTCTAGTTGGTTGGGCCTGCGCTCAGAAATCTCCGGAAAAAAGGAAGGTTCGAAATACGGACTTTGCCTGTTACATAGAGCACAAAAATACATCAAATTGTCAATGTTATATTTGTCAAGAACAATTTTTATCACGAAATGATTTACAACAACACCTACGTCAAAAGTGCTATCCACCAGAAATACGTGAACAAATTGAAAAGTTAACCGAACATATTGAAGATGTAAAACAACGTCAAAAATTACAACATATTTTATGGAAACACGGGAAATTATTCGATCTTAGACAATCTTCAGTAATTAAAGCAACAATTTACCATGCTATTGAAACTGGTGATCATCCACCTGTCTATACATCACCATATCGAGTCTCCTATAAAGATGAACAAATACAACGAGAAGAAATAAATAAACTATTAAAACAAGGTGTAATTGAAGAATCTACATCTCCTTGGTCATCACCCATCGTCCTGGTTCGAAAGAAGGACGGATCCGTACGATTTTGTATCGACTTTCGAAAACTTAACAATATAACGACAAAAGATGCATTTCCCATACCTCGAATCGATGATATTTTTGATCACTTATCTCAAGCCGAATATTATACTACGATCGATTTCAAATCCGGTTATTTTCAAGTCGGACTTGATCCCAAAGATCGCCCAAAGACAGCATTTTCTACAAGAGATCAACACTTTCAATTTACCGTATTACCTCAAGGTGTTACTAATGGTCCACCTGCATTTCAACGCATAGTTAGCAAAATACTTGGACCAACACGATGGCAATATTCATTAGCATACCTTGATGATGTTATTATATATTCATCAACCTTTGATCAACATTTAACTCATCTTGATGATATTCTCAATCGCCTAAATGATGCCAATTTTCGTCTCAATATTGACAAATGTCATATAGCTAAAACGTCGATCGATTATCTAGGCCATCATATAGAACATAGCAATATTAGACCAAATGCAGATAATATCCGGGCATTATTAGAAACTGCACAACCAACAACAGCGAAAGAAGCTTTTCGATTTGTTAAAGCCGCAGAGTATTATCGCAAATTTATACCAAGATTTTCCACCATCGCACAACCACTACATAAATTTGCACCAACGACTAAAGAACAACGATCACAAAAGTCTCAATCGACACCTATTACTTTATCCAATGAAGAACTTGATGCATTTAATGAACTAAAACGAATATTAACAAATGATTTGGTACTACGTATTCCTAATGAACAATTACCCTTTAAAATACAGACTGATGCATCAAAAATTGGAATTGGAGCTGTGCTTATGCAGACTCATCCAAATGGCGATTTACCAATAGCTTATTTATCAAAAAAATTTACATCAACACAAATGAATTGGCCAGCAACAGAACAAGAATGCTATGCAATTATCTATGCAATCGAAAAATGGCACAAATATTTAGATGAACGTCCATTCACAATCGAAACTGATCACAAACCATTACTGCCATTTAATTTAAAACAACAATTAAATTCAAAATGTGAACGATGGCGTTTAAAACTGCAACAATATCAATTTACCATTCGATATATTAAAGGAAAACATAATACGGTTGCTGATTATTTATCACGTTCACCAGTAGATAGTGGAACAAATGATGAAGATGATTATACTCCAACAAAATCCCGAGCTACACAAACCGACACTTTTATGAAAACGCACATTGTCGCACCTGTTATGACTCGTGCACAAGCACAACAACAAGTCAATGAAAGGATTGATTGTCATTCGACAAATCAAGCCTGTAATGAACCACAGCAAAAAAGGAACGTCGACAAATTGGTCGATAATTCCTGTGTGACACAGCATAAACAATTATATGCAATGGACATTAATGATGATCATAACAAAATTTTACCATTTACTCATGAACAACTGAAAGAATTACAACATCAAGACGAACAAACACAACACATCATAACGAATATTAAAGATTTCGACGACTATTTCATACAAGATGATATGGTAATGAGGAAATCTTGTCCGCCAGTACCATTTGTGCCCAAAGGAAGAATTCGCGCCGACATAATGAAAATTTACCACGACACACCAGCTAATGGAGCACATTTTGGTCGAGATAAAACTATTCACAAAATTCAACGACGATATTTCTGGCCAAACATGATTTCGGACATACGAAATCATATCAAATCATGTATTCCTTGCTGTCAAAATAATTATATGCGTCGAAAACCACCAGGTGCATTAAAACCCATTAGGCCACCAGAAGGAACCTGGCAATTATTAGCAATGGATTTTCATGGACCCATTGTACCAACAACAAAAAGCGGAAACAAATATATTATTTCCTTAACCGATGTTCTGTCGAAATTCGTCATTACACAAGCGGTGCGTGATTGCACTGCATCAACTGCAGCACGTTTTATCACAGAAGAAGTTATTCTTAAATATGGAACTCCTAAATGCATACTCACAGACAATGGCACACATTTTACTGCTTCAATGATGTCTGAATTATTAAAAAAAATTGGTATCACGCATTTATATTCTACACCTTATCACCCGATGACAAATGGGCAAATTGAACGATATAATGCAACTATGGATTCAAAAATAGCAGCGTTATCGAATGAAAACCGAACGAATTGGGATGAACAATTACCGTTCGTTACTTTCAATTACAACTCCAGCATCCACACAACAACAGGACAAATACCATTCGAAATGATGTACGGTCGTTCACCGGTATTACCCTTCGATCAACAACAACCTATTGTCACACTCTCAGAAGATTCACAACACGTCAATAAATTAAAACAATATCTATCAACATTAACTGATCAAGCAAAAAATAATATCCTGCAACAACAACATAAATATAAAGAACGATATGATCGCTGTCGCGCAAATCCAATACACAAAATTAATGATCTTGTGTTAATAAAAACACTCCATCGACGAAATAAATTTGATATTAGATACGAAGGACCATTCCGTATAATACAACAACTTGGTACAAAAACGTTCGTCGTTAAACACATAAAAAAGCCCACACTGATACGACAAGTTACGACAGATGTCATCATCTCACTATTTGAACGGAAAAATGTGGATTAAAGATGGATTGGACTAATAATATCAATGATATACCTATTTACCGTTGTCCGTATACAATACGGTGCACAATTTATTTGGAATTCTCTTTCCTTTCTGTCCCTTTACTATACGCATTTTTTTTCTTCTCTTTCCTTTCACCTGTTTTCTACTTCTATATATCTTAGGGAGACATCTCTTTATGTTTTTTCTTTTCCATCTGAGTGCATTTTTTTCTTTTCTCCCTTCTCTCTCTCTCGTCCGACAAATATACATACACACACCACCGTCACACATCTACATTACGAATTACTATTTATTTACCACTACATACTGAAATTAGCCAAAAATGTAGGCGACCGACCGTAACATTATCAATCATGACCATTATTGGAATTATAATGAAATTTTTAACAACGTAATAATTACACATCGATTATGATAATAATATCATCATTACGACTTACCATTATTTAAATAATGCTCATATTGATATGAATCCCATAAGGATTCATGGGAGGCAATGAGGAAACAACTATAGGATTCATTACCTGGATCCTGGATATATATATTTTTTCGTTTCAGATATTGAACACCCGTATCAATTTATCACCAACAGAAAAACAAACATTTTATTACCAATACAAAAAAAGAAAAAAAGAAGAATTATTACTATTATTATTATTAACAACAACAATAATAGCAGATAACATGTCGAACGATTATCACCGACGCTCAAATCATTATCATGCATCATCATCATCACATCATCATCGATCCACCAATTCATCATTTACTAAACATAATCGATCTTATTATTCATCACCGTTAGAGAAATTAGATAAATTAACCAAGAAATTTACACCGAAGAGAGTATTAGAAAATGACAAATATAACAAGCTGTGTCAAAATGGTGAGTGTGATCTATTTGAAATTCCATCTTCTTCATATAGATATTATTATATACATCGAGCAACATCTATGGACATATTAAATGATTTAATTGATTATGCCAGTCAAACAACACATTATACAATTGACACTGAAGATCAAATGCAGTCCCCACCTCATCGATCATTGGCAGCATTAATCCAAATCGAATTTACTTATTTAAATGGTCCATCTATTATCATTCTTATTGAAACTTTACATCTACCACCGGAAAATTCTCAAACATTTAACAAAATAAAACAATTGTGCAAAATTATATTTTCGGAAGGCCATCATGTTTATTCTTGGGGAGAATTAGAAGATGAAATGGGAAAATTTTGCAAGTTTAATTTATTTGATATAGATGATATTAATCAAGTAACACCAAACAACACACAAAAGGGTTTTAAAAAATGGTACAATGAAAATTATCCAACATCAATATATCTTAAAGAGAATGATAATGATAAATATTCATTGCAATTAGCCATTTATTTAACTTTTAATGAATGGCTAAATAAAAGAATGACTTTAGCCAATTGGGGATGTGGTATTGATATGAAATTAGAAACATTTACTCCAAAACATCCTATTCAACATAATCAACATCAAATTATCGAAGATGAAAAATACGTTCGTGAACTGATGACAATTTACGCAATGAATGATTGTTTTTCAGTCACAAAACTTGCTCAACATATAGAATCATCGGAAAAATCAACACAACCACCTACAATTCAATATAATGATATATCTGAACAAAATGACGAACAAATAATAATAAATGATAACGAACAATCGATTAATTTATGTCCATTAAATGATGATAGTGAAGACAAAGGGGTTCATGTACAATATGAACTTCCAATGTCTAATGATTTAAATGAAGTTAACAGAATAACACCCGAACCATCAAATGAAGTTCATGGACAATATGAACTTACAAATGAAATCGAAATGATCTCTGATGATGATGAACACCAAGAATTAAATGATAATGAACGTCCACATAAAATGCAACATGAAACATTAACAAGAACGCAAAGAAAAAATCGTAAGCGACGTGAAAAGCGATATCGATTTGAAATTATAAGAAAAATTTATCATAAATTTACCATCAGCAATATCAAACAGATACTAATCAACATGAACATTTACTACATAAATATCAATGTAGTGGGAGATACATTGTTCGTCGGATTAAAAAATGATCTGATACGCAAACAAGTAGACGACTTATTACACAATGGCATGTTCACAAAGGAACATTATTGTCGAATTAACAAAAAGTCGCGACATACATGACAGGAACGACAATTTCTTCTTATGTTTTTTTATATTATTTTTACTTATATCTGGTTATATTTTGTTTCTGAATCAGATGTTTTTTTGTTTGTTTTCTGTGTTTTTTTTTCTGTACTTCTACTGTTTGATGTCAAGAAAAAATCTCTCTTATATACGTTCACACGTTACATCATTTTTCTTTCTTTTCCTCTTTCAACCATGTGTGCGGACACACATCTTATTTAGGGGGGTCGATTGTTACAGGCTCTGCCTTCACATATAACTATTAACTCGCGTTCCGCTATGATTCATCTTCTTTTCTCTTGTTCGATCACTTATCTCACTATTATATTCTTTGTTGTTAGGATCTGATCTATCTTTTCCTTTGTTCTATGATCTAGTAGTCCGCCACACTCTCTCTATATATACACATGTATTTTTCTTTTTTAAATAAACTAGTGAAAAGAGACACATCTAACTTTCCTCTCTTCTCTCCGTCCATTTTCTCTCTCTCTGGTGAATCTAGGTCAATCTTTTTTTTCTTGAATAAGAGGATTTTAAGAAATCCATCCACGTATTTACCCTCAATAAAATATCATCCCCTAACAATGACAATAATAATTTCCTAAGAAAGGAAAAATATTTTTCTAGAAGAATTTTGTTTTTTAAATTATGCTATTACCTTTGAACAAATTTAAAACTTCAAGCTGTATCATACTAAAAACCGATTGATGTCGACCATAATTTTTATTTCTATTATCAGTACCAAACGATGTCAGTTTTTGAAATATCAAGATTATGTTTTTTTAATATATTACGTAATGTATCAACAGTATGTTCAGCTACTTCACATGGTTGTTCAACAACTTCTAATACAGATCTCACAATATCGGATTGAATTGTAAAGTAATTAATGATGAATGGAAACATCCTTTATGTTCCCCTTGTTAGAGCCATCAAAAGATAATGAATAAAATGAAGATTGATAAACTTGTTGAATAATTTTAGCAGTAAAAAATGGAACTAAAATTATAACATATTTTATAAAAAGATGAGTCAACATTGAGCATAAATGTCTTCTAAATACAAATATTGAATAGTTTCTCGTATTTCTTTTTATTAGATATTTTTTTTTGCTAAAAGTACTTCAGATAGAATTAACTTACCAAGAACATTTACTGATAATTCACGCGCTTTTGTTTTGCCGCAAGTGGTATTGTATCCAATTTGAGATTCATCAAAAATCTTTTTGAAAAGACCATGCAACTGTACATGATTGACTGATATAATTATGTCCATGACGGACACCATGATAAACAAGATTAAGTTCAGCTGCAGTTAATTTAGTTAATGTTGATGATGGTGGAATAAAATCATGTATTGATCCTGCTTAATAACAAGGATAAACTATTCAATAAAATGTACTGCATATCAATGTTATACTTTACAATTTTCTTTTGCTTGACTTTGAGCTAAACGTTTATGACTAGCTTGTTCATATATGACGATTAATCAAATAAATACCACCATTAGAAATAGAAAAATCTGATTGACATATAGAACAATGGGCAAAATGTTTATTAGTTCGATATTCTCTGAGAAATGCTGCATATTTCGGATCTGTCAACCATTGTTGGTTAAAGATACAACGTCTTTTTGACTTTGATGAAATGTTTTTTTTTTCTTTGATATTGGTAATTGGTTTGTCTTGAAAATTAGGAGATACTTTTACCTGTTATTCTGAATACTTCTGAATCTTCAGAAATTTCAATTGAATAATCCTCGTTCAATTCCACGCGAAGATTATTATCAAATCCATTGAAGAGAAAATCTAAAACTAGATACATTTTTGAAACAATATGAATTTGTCAAATAGTTATAATAGGAAAAAGTAATGAAACAATGAGATTTGAGAAAACAAGAAAAATTCATTAAAATTCATTTAATTGTTCGTACTGAAAATAGTATGTAAAACCGAATAATTCAAGGCGAAATTAAACAAGATGAATGTTAATATCTACTGGTCAGTTCTTTACCAATACATTTTCTTCTAGATGCCTTTATAAAAATGACAAAACTCTAGTAGAAAACATAGCTTATATTCATTAGAAGATTAGGTTATTGCATCGCAGACTTAAAAGCCTAAAAGGGGTACAAAATATGTACCCCATGGGTACAAAATTTTCTGAGGTACAAAATGACGAAATGGAATACAGTTGGCAGCCCTGCTTCCAACCCATATCTACAAATCCGCAATCTAACTAACTGACCTTCCTGCATTCAGAAGCGTAATCCGTTGATATCCAGATAGCGAAAATCTATGATTGACTGAACACTGAATACCAAAAGCTTGCGATTTATTGAGTTTCATTGATACAGTAATCTCCTGGACCGATTTTATTCAATCAATTAGAGCGTGGACAAACATATCAACATCTCAAGACTGATCATTTCGATCCTAAGAATAGTGTTTCAAACTACATAGATAGTAAATTCGAGGATTTGTTTTTTCAATATCTTTGGTGAAACTTTTTGTGAAACACGATCTAAAAGGAGTGTTGAAGGGTTTAGGGGTAGAAATTTATCCCCCCCCCCCCCCCCCCCCCACAGACCGTGACAGAGAATCGGGGTACCCATCACAGACCGTGACAGAGAAGGGGGTACCCATCACAGATCGTGACAGAGAAGGGGGGTACCCATCACAGACCGTGACAGAGAAGGGGGTACCCATCACAGACCGTGACAGAGAAGGGGGTACCCATCACAGACCGTGACAGAGAACTCGGGTACCCATCACAGACTGTGACAGAGAATCGGGGTACCCATCACAGACCGTGACAGAGAACCCTGGGTACCCATCACAGACCGTGACAGAGAACCATGGGTACCCATTACAGACCGTGACAGAGAACCCGGGTACCCATCACAGACTGTGACAGAGAATCCAGGTACCCATCACAGACCGTGACAGAAAACCCTGGGTACCCATCACAGACCGTGACAGAGAAACTGTAGTTGTAAAGTATCAGATATACGGTCAGCTACAAATGTGTCGTATGGAAATTGAACAAAAGGATTTCCATTTAATTAGTAACAAAAGGTCATCGTGTTTCACATTTTCAATTCCGCAAGGGATTACGCTAACAGCTTTTTTCCAAAACTCGATTTTTAGTTGTTGTTGAGTTGCCAATAAGATTCGGAAGAAAATCGAGCACAGAATAGAACTTCTCATCTTCAATTATCTATAGGTAGCAATTTTTCGAAAAACGTGATTTCTATTGGTTCCTGGTCTACCAATCAGACACCAAACAAACATACGAATTTTCGTTGTGAAGGCTGTATCCTTTCAGGATTGAGAATAATCATGATGATTTGAGACATTATTGGATTTCTGAAGTGCGAGAATTGTATTTTGATAACGGGAAACAGACATAAGAATAGCATATGATGAATAAGAGATATGAAAAGTGATCCATCAAATCATACGAAGACGAAGACAGAAAGCAGAAGGGATATGTCATGGGTTACAATTAAGCAAGGTATAGTGGTATTGGCGACACCTATAAAATTACACATAAAACGAGGTTTTCAAAGCATGCCGCTTCAATGTGAAATCTTGTTTTCTGAAGAATTCCATCAAAATGGCCTTTTGAAGGCATCTTTTCACAGGATACGGCTGTTGCTTTTGGGATTTCAGTGAAAATTTTTATTCGAAGATATTTCATTCGTATTGGAATACAACAGTTATTTAATATCTCTGTGTTGCAGTTGAATGTTGGATATTGTCAGTTGGTGTTACTCGTCGATAACAGATACGATGAAATAATTGCAGCAGTTCACGGCGAAATATTTGACTCGACAATGTGAACAGGTAGAATGCCATACATGGACCTATGAGAGCCATGGAAGAAGACACATTCAATAAATAATTGTATATGGCTAGCTTGACCGCAGTGTCCGTTGAACTGGTTGTCCGTGCAACGTAGAGACCGACGATTGAGTTGACAGTTGTTGTTAAGCCAAATACAAGAGCTTGAACAAACATCATTCGAATCAATTGCCTGTCTGATTTCTTTTGATTAGATTGCGAATTATTTGGATTATTTGTTGGTGCCAGTCGTTTTCTTCCTTGATGAACATGTTGCACAGTCAAGCCACCGAAAACAAGCATAGCGATGGTTGGAATCCAACTCCAAATAACCAAATTCCAGATGCTAAAGAAGGCTTGATAGGATGGTGGTTGAATGCCACATTTATTCTGGGGGCGTGTTAGTACGTTGTAGAATGGCATATGGATGTACATGATACCAATAAACACAACTGTAAGTGGAATAGTACGCGAACTGACACGAACACTACTCCATTCACGCAGCTTTGCAGATGATGAACTACACAAAAACCTACAAGAAGGAAATCATTTTATCAGGAATTTAAACGACAATTATTTATTGAAGGAGATATTTACACCTTACAGGAATATGAAAATTTTGAAATTCTAAAAGTGCTACGTTATTCTCAAGGATTAGAATTACTAGAATTTTAACTTCTATGATAGTTTTTGCCTCTACAAGTCTGCTCTCACAATTCATACTGCCTCTTGCATACTTCATTCTTACATTCAACAGTTTTTGAAATAACTGACATCTTCGAAATTCTAAAAATTATTGAGTCCTGCAAATATAAGACCAAATGACAATAGTTTCGTGGATTCATCAAAAATTGTGAGAGTTGTCAGACTTTTCGAAATTATCAAATTATCATCATAATTTCCGTTTCTGATCAATTTTGCTACACACATTATTACTTTTACTCTCCAGTTAAAATTCAATCATAAATAAAGAACGAACTTTCTCTGTTGAAAATTAGCAAAATATTCTTACTGTCTATTTCAAAAAGAATATGCCTCGAGACATATGCTGAATAACTAACTCTAGAATCGATACAGTAATTNTTTTTTCCTTTTTTTTTTTTTCTTTTTTTTTCACTATTGTGATATATATATATATATTGTTTTCCCTGGATAGTCATGGTTACATGGTGATATATGTGTATATAAGAGCATGATATAGGTTATATCGATGCACTTATTCTTCTTTTGAAATAAAGATTTAACATCAAGGACATTCTATATATTCTTATTGGAATTAGCCCCTAATATTGGTGCCGTGACCGACTGTTTTATTATTTATTAATAATAAAACACGAACCAACAAAAAAAAAAATTTTTTCATATGCCATCGAAATTTAAAAAAAAAAAAATTATACATATCGGTAAGTGATTACATTTTTTTTTATTCATTTAATTTAAAGGTAACTCCATTGGAAGCTGCCTGCAAAACCTCGATTGAATAAAAAAGATAGTCCCATTAGGAATTGTCTGAGAGGGAAAAAAAAAAAGAAGAGAATCACTCGATTATTATTATACATACAACGTTATCAATTAAATTCAACATTATATTATCATAACTTTATTATTGATATTAAAATAACGGCTTATAGTCTTCGAAGTGCCGGTAACGATCCAGAATTTACTGGTGATTTATTAACAAACACATCTGAACGTACAGTAAAAAGATTAACTCTCGACTCATTAAATAATACTACCGAACAAATTCCAACAATGTCTCACACTCCGCAAGATTCAGCGATGATGATATGCTATCGTGAATGCTTATTAAATTTGGACAAATTCCATGGTGGTGAAGACCAAAAAGTTTCACAATTTATTAATAATATTGAAAGAATTGGAAGAATGATTAATGCAAATGATGATATTTTACATTGTATGTGTACAGCAAAATTAGATGGTGAAGCGAAACGCTGGTATGAAGACAATATGACATTAGCCAAATGGGAAAATTTAAAACCAACATTATTGGAAAGATTTACAACATCGGATTCAGCATCGAAAATATTTGAACAATTGAAAGAACGAAAACAAAAATTAGATGAAACAATTACATCGTATTATGATGCTGTCATCAAATTATGTCGAGAATATGATTCATCCATGTCACAAAAAATGATGATATCGTGGTTACAAAATGGAATTAAAGATTCATTGAAGACTCAAATTAAACGACAAATGAAATTGTTACCTGAATCAGCACGAACAATTCAAGCATTCTTAAAAATTGCTAAAGATGAACAAGAATTACAAGAAGAAGATTCTTCTGAACTCCAAGCAACACAATCTTATTTACCATACATTACGAATACCGTATCAACAACAGCACAACAAACACGAAGCAACTCCGAAAGGATACCAACATCAACATATTTACCATCACGACATACAACATATAAACAATATGCTCCATCATCTAAATCTTTAGATTCATTAAAGCCACAACCGAAAAGTCACAGTTCAACTTCCCGACCATCATCTATTTTACATAAACGGGAATCACATTATTTATCAACTAATAATTCATCACGACGTCAAGACGCAAATGTTAAACCTTATTCATCTACACAACATGATTCTCAACGACGACCATGTGATGTATGCCAACGCATTAATCATCGAACAATTGATTGTTATTACAAGAAACCATATGGATGTTTTAAATGTGGACAGTCCGATCATCATATACGTGATTGTCCACAGGTTTTCTACTAGCTGGAACCCGTGATGGTGGTCACTCCAGTACTAAAGAAAATCCATCAACAATGAATTATACATCACCAACATCATCAACTCCTATTCATATAAAAGTGCAAGTAAATAATAAACAACATCAAGCCATTGTCGATACTGGATCTGCAGTCACCATTATTAATCAACAATTATTAAAAACAATTTATCATAAGGAATTTATTTACAAGAAGAAATTACACAAATCAGCTAATTGTTCATCGATTAATATTATTGGTGAAATTCAACTTGAAATTAAAATACAAGGATATAAAACGTTAATTTTAGCAGATGTTGCAACTAATCTTATTACTGATCTATTACTTGGAAATGATTGGATTACAGCAAACAATGTTATTATTGATTCACCACAACAATGCATTTATCTCACTGACCAAAAACGGCACATTTTAGCAACAGCAACATTCGTTAAACCTGCACACTTTCAATTACCAGTACTATTAACCGATGAAATTACTCTTCCACCGCACTCCGAAAAATACGTTAACATCAAAGTATTATCACCAACAATGAACATAACCGAAGCCTTATTTGAACCAGCAGCACATTTATATTCGAAACAAATCTTACTTACGAATGCATTAATTAAGTTAGAAGACAACAGAAGTCAAGTTATGATTTTGAATGCAAATGATCGTCAAAAGACTTTATCGAAAAATACATCATTAGGATATATTACATATCAATCCAAAGCCAATAACTATCTTATTTTACCAGTATTAACAAAAAATAAAACTGATCGATCAACACCTATAACATCGAATTTTTACAGAAGGAACAACTCTTTTGGGAGTCGTTCCTGGATCCCTTCAATGGATAATAAGAGGAAAGTTCAATCTACGAACTTTACCTGTCAAATGAACAACAATACTGATCCTGAACATCAATGTTATGTATGTCAAGAACAATTTTTATCACGGAATGATTTACAACAGCATTTACGTCGAAAATGTTATCCATTGGAAATGCGAGAACAAATTGACAAATTAACACAACATATTGAAGACACAAAACAACGGCAACAGGTACAACATATTTTATGGGAACATGGAAAATTATTTGATTTTCGTCAACCGTCCATCATAAAAGCAACAGTTCATCATGCCATTGAAACTGGACATCATCCACCGGTACATACTCCACCATATCGAGTATCATACAAGGATGAACAAATACAACGAGAAGAAATAAATAAATTATTAAAACAAGGTATAATTGAAGAATCTACATCACCATGGTCATCGCCTATAGTATTGGTAAGAAAAAAAGATGGTTCTGTTCGATTTTGTATTGACTTTAGGAAATTAAACAATATTACGACCAAAGATGCATTCCCTATGCCTCGAATTGATGATATTTTTGATCATTTATCACAAGCTGAATATTATACAACCATCGATTTCAAGTCAGGTTACTTTCAAGTTGGACTCGACCAGAAGGATCGTCCAAAAACAGCTTTCTCAACAAGGGATCAACACTATCAATTTACAGTATTACCTCAAGGTGTTACAAATGGTCCACCAGCATTTCAACGTATCGTTAGCCAAATACTTGGACCTACAAGATGGCAATATTCATTAGCTTATCTCGATGATGTTATAATATATTCACCAACATTTGATCAACACCTAATTCATCTCGATGACATTCTCAATCGATTAAATGATGCAAATTTTCGTCTTAATGTTAATAAATGTCAAATAGCAAAAACATCGATTGATTATCTTGGGCATCACATTGAACATAGTAATATTAGACCAAATGCAGACAATATTCGTGCATTATTGAAAACCCAACAGCCAACAACAGCAAAAGAAGCTTTTCGATTTATCAAAGCTGCTGAATATTATCGTAAATTTATACCTGGATTTTCTGCTATTGCACAACCTTTACATAAATATGCACCTACCACAAAAGAACAACGATCACAAAAGTCACAAGCTACACCCATTATTTTATCTGATGATGAACTTCATGCATTTAATGAATTAAAACGAATATTAACGAATGATTTAGTATTACGTATTCCCGATCAACATTTACCATTTAAGATACAAACCGATGCATCAAAAATTGGAATTGGAGCTGTACTTATGCAAACTCATCCAAACGGCGATCTCCCAGTAGCTTATTTGTCGAAGAAATTTACAACGACACAAATGAATTGGCCCGCCACAGAACAAGAGTGTTATGCTATAATATATGCAATTGAGAAATGGCACAAATATTTAGATGGACGCTCATTTACCATTGAAACAGATCATAAACCATTATTACCTTTTAATTTAAAACAACAATTAAATGCGAAATGTGAACGATGGCGTTTAAAATTACAACAATATCAATTTAGTATTCGATATATTAAAGGAAAACATAATACAGTAGCAGATTATTTATCACGTTCACCAGTCGATAACGGATCCAATGATGAAGACGATTATACTCCAACAAAATCCAGAGCAACACAAACCGATAATTCGAAGGAAACTTACATTGTAGCACCTGTTATGACTCGTAACCAAGCCAAACAACAACTTAATGGAAGGACTGACTGTCGTTCGACAGATCAGGCCTGTGATAAACAAAACCAAAAGAGGAATGTCGACATGCAAGTCGATCACTCCTGTGTTCCAAAACCTAATCAATTACATTCACCAGTCGCCACCAGTGACTCTAATAAAATATTACCAATTACATGGGAACAATTGAAAGAATTACAATACCAAGATGAAGAAATTAAGAACATCATTGACAATATAAAGGACCACCAAGAATACTTTATTAAAAATAATATGTTAATGAAGAAGTCCTACCCACCAGTCCCAGTTATACCTAAGGGACGAATACGTTCAGATATAATAAAAATTTATCATGATACACCGGCCAATGGTGCTCATTTTGGTCGGAATAAAACCATTCAAAAAATTCAACAGCGATATTTTTGGCCAAATATGATTTCTGATATTCGTAATTATGTGCAATCATGTCTACCTTGTTTAAAAAACAATCCCCTACGACAAAAACCACCAGGTGCTTTAAAACCTATCAAACCTCCCGAAGGAGTTTGGCAATTGCTTACAATGGATTTCCACGGGCCTATTACTCCAACAACAAAAAATGGAAATAAATATATTATTTCCTTAACGGATGTTTTATCAAAATTTGTTATTGCCAAAGCAGTACGTGATTGCACTGCAACAACAGCAGCACACTTTATTACTGAGGAAGTTATCCTCAAATATGGAACTCCAAAATGTATTCTTACGGACAACGGAACTCACTTTACTGCTACAATGATGTCAGAATTATTTAAGAAAATTGGTGTTACACATTTATATTCAACACCTTACCACCCAATGACTAATGGACAAATTGAAAGATTTAATGCAACCATGGATGCGAAAATAGCAACATTATCAAATGAAAAACGTACAAATTGGGATGAACAATTACCATTTGTTGCATTCAATTACAACATCAGTATCCATACAACAACGGGACAAATTCCATTTGAATTAATGTATGGTCGTTCGCCAATATTACCTTTTGATCAACAACAACCATCAGTTACACTTTCACAAGACCCAGACCACAAATTAAAATTAAATCAATATTTATCAACCTTAACCGAACAAGCAAAAATGAAAATCCTGGAGCAACAAAGAAAATACAAAGAACGTTATGATCGACATCGTGTCAATCCAAATTACCAGGTCAATAATCTGGTCCTGATTAAAATATTAAACATGCGCAACAAATTCGACGCACGGTATGAAGGACCATTCCGGATAACAAGAAAACTCAGCACAAAAACATTTATTGTTCAACATGTGAAGATACCGACATTAATAAAACAAGTGACCAGCGACATCATGGTGTCAATCATAGAACGTCGGAAACAGTAAATAAATTTAAAAAAAAAGGAAAACAAATGAGCAAAGAAAAGATGAAGAGGAATGGAAAATCCACATATTACAACACATATGTACATTTATTGGATTATTTACAAGGAAAAAAACAAAACAACAGCTTAAATTATTACCTATAACAAATATTAACAATGAACATCAATACGACTTTTTCTTAATTAAATAAATTATCCTATATGTCATTTATGAAATCTCATTATTATGATACCACAACTCAGCCGTAGAATGAAGTTAGTACATTGATCACATGTACTATCTGATTGTACAATGACTTAGCAGAACGAAAGATCTTAATGATATACATATATACATATTATCTACACGAATGAATCAATTATTATCATAAAAAGGAGAAACACGTTATGTTTTTCCTGGTTATTAGCTATAATGATGAATCAAATCGAAAGAGGACTCTTCGATGGAGTCCTGAATATATATAATATTGTTTTTTCCCTATTTCAGATGTCTACTTCTCATAAAAATCGTTATCATTCATCTACATATCATTATCAAGAAAAATCTTCATCAACTGTTAAATCACAATCAAATACAACACATCATTATCGTCCTCAACATCATTACATACCTCCATTAGAAAAACTTGATAAACTTACACAAAGATATTGTCCAGCAAAATTTAAAAAAAATAATGAACTTAAGGATTTATACAATAATGGGAAATGCAGCAAATTTGAATTACCTCCATCGTTATTCCAAAAATTTTACATCAACCGTCAAACATCAATTACTATTTTAAATGATTTAATTGATTATGCTTTTCATATTAAAAATTATACGATTGATACGGAAGACCAACTAAATAAACCACCTAAACCATCTGATCCTACACTCATTCAAATTCAATTTATTCACGAAAATGATCCATCAATTATTTTATTAATCGAAGCATTTTATTTACCTCCAGAAAATTCATTTACATTTAACAAAATTAAACAATTATGCAAAATTATATTTTCACCAGATCATATCGTTAATTGCTGGGGTGATCCAAAAAACGAATTAGCAAAATTTTTACGATTTAAATTATTTGATAATAATGATATTGATTTTATAACACCAAGAAATACTCAGGACATATTCAAAGATTGGTTTAATCGTACTTATCCACAATCAATTCATATTAAAGATGGTGCTAATGATCAATATTCATTACAATCAGCAATGTATATAACATTTAATGAATGGCTCGACAAGAGAATGACCCTTGCAAATTGGGGCTGTGGTATTGATTTAATATTACAAACTTATCTAACAATGAATGATTATGATGACATTAAAGATAAAAAAATTTATGATGAAAAACAAATACGTCAATTAATGGAAACTTATGCAATCAACGATTGTTTTTCAGTTACAAAGCTAAGTCAAATAATGAAACATTTTGAACCATCTAAACCACCATTAGAAGATAATAATATTTATATTTCAGATTATGAACCAATAGAAGAAGAAATACAACCAGATGAATTATTAAATGATAATGATACAGTTGAATCAGTTCATGTTTTAGATGAACGGACAACTCTCAATGATATAATGGAATTAGATGAACCGGATTCGAACGTCGTACTATCGGTTCATGGACAAACAAATATATTAGATGGTCTTGAAGCTATTTCAGAAGAAGAAGAACAGCAACAACCAATACAAAATTCAATATTAATAAATAAGCAAATAGAAACAACATTGGAAAAGAAGAAATTAACTAAAACACAACGCAACAACATAAGAAAACGAGCAGCTCGATACAATTTTGAAGTAGTTCGTCAAATTTATTCCAACTTCACCATTTCAAATATAAAAGAAATACTGATTGACATGAATATACATTGGTTAAATGTTAACGTGGTCAAAGCAATATTATTTATTGGTGTGAAGAATGAAGAAACACGGAAACACGTGGACAATCTGCTACACGACGAAATGTTTACAAAAGCACATTATCAAAGATTCAATAAAAAACGTTCTCGTTCAAAGAAAAATTAAGTATATAATTTTTTTTCCTGCTTATTGTTACACGTGCTATTGTCATTACTATCATTTCCATTATTATGATTATTGATATTTTCTATTATTATCATTATCACTACCTTCTAGTCTACTTTTATTGTTATAGTCACTGATTTTTTTTTTTTTCTCTTCTTTATTTGAACTCTTTTCTGCTTCTATTACTATTTTGTTTTTCTGTTTTTTTTTTATTTTAAAAAAGAAAAAAAGGTTCTCTATTGTTATAAGATCTCGTTTTTTTTTCTCTCTTCTTTTGTTATATTGTTATATATTATTGTTAATCGTGTGTGGACACACATTTTCATTTTTGGGGGGTCGACTGTTACGGGCTACCTCACAGATATCATATTTTGTTTGCACTCTATTGTTATTTTCTTTTCCTTTTTCTTTTTCTCTTTTCTTTTCACTATTGTGATATATATATATATATTGTTTTCCCTGGATAGTCATGGTTACATGGTGATATATGTGTATATAAGAGCATGATATAGGTTATATCGAGGCACTTATTCTTCTTTTGAAATAAAGATTTAACATCAAGGACATTCTATATATTCTTATTGGAATTAGCCCCTAATAGTACGTATCGATGAGTTTGGTTCCGCCAAAAAAACTATTGAAAATGTATTACTTCTTATGCACTTAACCGAAATCTTGATAAAAATACAACTAAAACATAGAAGAAATCCTTGTATTCTTTATTATTTAAGACGCACCAAATGAGAAAAATATTGTTCAGAAAATAGTAAATGATTGATTAGTCTAGTTTTGTACTAGGTAGCAAACTCCGAATAGAATATAGAGTGTGCTATGTTATAATCGTTTCTTTGATATTGTTCTCATTTTCGATATACATCATAACGCGTTATGAACGCAAGACGTTCATTACGTCGCTTACTATATGACTTTTCTTTCCTTTTGTCGCTTTCCCTTACGACTCTATTCGTTTACATTACAACTCTTCTTTATCTGTTCTGTTACGACTTACGACGATATGACAATGAACATATAACGCTTATTACGTCTTATGGCTCATCACTACTTATGCCTGTTATGGCGAAGTAATGTAGTAATAGGAAAGAGCTATATGTTCGTAGGTCTCTGTCGTCATTATTATATGTCATACCTACGTTCATGTTCTACCACTATAGCGTGATCTGCTTTACGTGTACCCATATCAGATTTATAGGGATCTTCCTGATTGCTTGCGCGCGTAAGCGAAAGTGAGCCGAGAAAAGTCGGCAACGAAGTGAATAGCAATGCAAATCAATTTATTGAGCAAGCCAAAAGAAAAAACAAATTTATATTCTCTTTTTTACATACTCAATATTTTCAATCAATGTTTGTATATGAGGATGCGTTGGTGGAAGTGATTTTTGGAAGATTGCAAGGGACTTTTCTCCGAATTCAAGTGCTTTCGAGTAGTCACCCATGCTGAAATACACTCCACCAATATTGCTGTAGGAAGTAGCCAAATCTGGATGATCCGGAGGCAGAGTTATTTTTGTGATTTCGAGATCTTTCTGGCAAAATGCAAGTGCTTTCAAATGGTCACCCATGTTGTTATACAATTGACCGATGTTGCTGTAGGAAGAAGCCAATAAGGGATGGTTCAAAGGCAGAACTTTTTCTCTTATTTTAAGTGCGCTTTCGTAAAATTCAAGTGCTTTCGAGTAGTCTCCCAAGTCGTTATACACTTGACCGATGTTGCTGTAGGAAGAAGCCAATGAGGGATGATTCGGAGGCAGGGCCTTTTCTTTAATTTTTAGTGATTTTTCGTAAAATTCAAGTGCTTTCGAGTTGTCACCCATGTTGTTATACACTTTACCGGTGTAGTTGTAGGAAGCAGCTAAATCAGGATGATTAGGAGGCAGAGCCGTTTCATAGATTTTATGTGATTTTTCGTAAAATTCAAGCGCTTTCGAGTAGTCACCCATGTGGTTATACACTTGACCGATACTGTTGCAGGAAGACGCCAAATTGGGATGATTTGATGGCAGAGCTTCTTCCAATATTTTATGTGATTTTTCGTAAAATTCATGTGCTTTAGAGTATTCGCCTATGTTGGTATACACTTGACCGATGCTGTTGTAGGAAGCAGCCAAATCAGGATGCTTTGAAGGCAGAGCTTTCTCTCTTATTTTAAGAGCGTTTTCGTAAAATTCAAGTGCTTTTGAGTAGTCACCCATGCCGTTATACACATGACCGATGTTGCTGTAGGAAGTAGCTAATGAGGGATGATTTGGAGGCAGAGCTTTTTCGTAGATTTGGTGTGATTTTTCATAAAATTCGAGTGCTTTCGAGTAGTCACCCATGCTTCTATACACATGACCGATGTTGCTGTAGGAAGTAGCTAAGGAGGGATGATTCGGAGGCAGAGCTTTTTCCAAGATTTTGTGTGATTTTTCGTAAAATTGGAGCGCTTTCGAGTAGTCACCCATGTTATCATATGCGAGACCCATGTTGCAGTAGGTAGAAGCCAATGAAGGATGATCGTCCGAGAGAGTTTTTCGCTTGATCTCGAGTAATTTTTCGTAAAACGTAATCTCCTGTTCATATTTGCCCTGTTGCAATTTTACTCTACCCAACTCATGATAGATATATGCTTTTTCATTGTCATTGGATGCCTGTTGTAGTAGTGTCATATACAATTCTTCGGCCCTATTGAATTGACCTATTTTCAACAGCAATGTACCCATTCGATACCAACCGACGTGGTCGACCTCTTCTCGTATATAGTTGGTTAATCGACGGAGTTGTGGGTCGTCATCCGACGTAAGTTTAAGATCCACCTGATAAAGTGGATGATTACAGTCAAGTTTTTGAATGTCACCAATTCGAAAAACTGTGTGCATAGAGAACAGAATTTCCTCTTCTTGGGCAAAGCCACTCAGCTCTTGGATAGAGGCAAAGGGAGTGGCTGAGACAGTGGGATCGATGGTCATTTGGAAAAGGATACCGACCTTATCAGTTGCTCGTAAAGCACTCTCGGCGAAGCAAAGCGAGACATCTCGATTTGTACTAGTGGATAAAAAGTTATTGAATGATATAAGTCCGCCTTTTTTTTTAGCAAGTTTTTCGAAGTCTGCTTTCGGGAATCCCTGCCCTCGAAAGACTAGAAAGGCCTGCGCATGATTTTGACTGATTTGTTTGCTATATAATTGTTCGATTTGTCGGTGTACGTCACACAGATAAAACCCCATTTTGATAAGGATGTCGCCATCTAATGTTCGTAATGCTAGATTGAGCATTTCGTACGTGAAAGATTGACGTGTATACCACCAGATGGCCTTAGATGGATGGTAGGTGCGTTGAAATTCATCAATAATTTTGGTTGCTAGGGCATTGCCCTGGTATTCTTGTTGCCAAAAAGTGACCAAGTTTTTGATGGCTTCTTGACTATATTCCATATCAAGGAGGATTTCCTTGAGTATTTGAGTATACATGAAAGATGGTTCTAGCTGATCGAGATTTTTGGTAGAACCTCCTTCATGCACATCGATAATACTGACCGACATATTATCTTGGTTACATCGTTTGATAACCAGTTGCAATGCTTCGCATATTGGTTTGATGGATGTATAGACACCTTTGATTTTCGTCCAATTTGTTGTCCATACTTCATGCTGTTGTCTGTTGTCACAAAATATGTAAATGACATTTAATTTTGGTACGCCATGAATGCTTGGCACTAGATGTTGTGCAAGCGCACCTGAGGAGATAACAAACGATATCTCCTCAGAATTTTCTTTCAGCTGTTGAATACATTCTTCAGCTGTTATACATGGATTGACTTGATTTGCAACACCGTGCAATTGAGCAAGTGTATTTTGGCAATCTTCATTGGCCATGTCGATATTTTCATCGACCCATATAACCAAATAATTTTCAGTCATGCATCGTCTTCGTTGTCGACTCATTTTCGATATAATATTGGTTGTGTGATCGGTAATCGTGTATTGTGAATAATAAATTGCTGCTATGGCAAACTTTACCTTTTGTATTTATACATTATGTGCACTTTGTTTTTTCTAGATTTTTCTCTGACGTCGAATGTGTGTATTTTTGTTCGTTGATACTCGATAACAAACTATACCTAGTATAAATTCAAGGTATGCTTGTTACAAACAAATTAAAGGAAACAAATTAGCAACGTCATTGATCGTATGATAATTGTCTCCCAGTTTCATTTACGTTTCATTGCATTAGACATCTTGGCTTATACGTTGTATATTTTTGTTTCATTCTTAAAAAACAACTTTTTTTTCTTTCTAACTACAACGAAAGCGACAACAAGGGCAATGTCACTTTGCTTTTTTCTCTCAACGTACATATGATTCACATGCTGATAATTTGAACGAAACAAGAAAAAATATAACTTCAATTTTAATTGAGGCAACGGTTTGGTGAAAAAAACACAGAAAAGAAAAAAGCGAAAAGGAAAAGAACGAAAAGAAAAAGAACAAAATAGAAAATGTCGAAAGAAGAATACCAAGAGAATAAAAAATCATTAACATGAACATCTTGACCAATCATTAAGAAATTTATTCAATAGAAAAATGCAAGAAAAGAATCATCCATAATATAATTGAAATGATAAATAAACTAACGAAATATCCGAGCTACAGACGAAAGGGATGAATCATTTTTTCCATGGAGAATTTTTCAAGACTACATAGGACAAATTTCTTTAAGAGTTCATCGAACAGTAATTTTGTTATTTTGAAAACGTCAACATAGTGTATCAATACGCTGTTATATTGCGTTTTTTTTTGTAGCCATTTTTGATCTAGCTTCAAGATCACATAGTATTTGAATCAGGATATGATTAAACCTGTTTCTTTCTCCTTGTACACATCGGATAGAAGTCCATATATTTGGATGATGTTGTGCAATATGTAAATTCAGACGATTATGAAATCCTAAAAATATACATAAATCATGATAGTCTTAAAATATTAACCAATGCTGTACGCCTGCAACGTTGATTGTTCTAATCCGAATTTCATAAACATTGCATTTACTAAGATCGACCTGTTTAATCCATTGGTTTTCAAAATAATCAAGTATAGGTCTCAATGAATCCAGTTCTGTTGAACATGCTAAAAGTACGCTTTCATAAAGATCCTCAAAGCTTTAAAATACAAGTGAGGATGGAAGTAATTCAAGAGCCATAAGCTTCCTATACACGATACACATACTTTTATCGTTAATATTAGCACCTGATTAACCAAGACGCTGTATATGACGATTCAGTTCTTAACTTCCATAAGCTCATATAATTTAGTTTGTTGATAATGAGCTCTAATTTAGAAATAAACCGAGGAAGCAGTGATGTAGAGATATCAATGGAAAAGAAGTTCGCAATAATTAAATGTAACACATTTCACTCTTTGTACATATAGGGATAGATATAGATCTTGTAATTAGATACGTGAACATCGGTACCAGTATGAACCAAGAAGATGAAGAATTTTTACAAGATTGCAACATGGCAACCGCTTGCCCTCATTATGGGTGGGTGTGGGTATCACTCTCATCTTTATCACCCAGACCGATACCCACACCCCACACTCTATACGGGAGAGGACATAAATATAAGAGTAAGGGTATACAAAATAAGGCTTTACGGATAAAGGTATAGATATAAGACTAGAGATGCACGGATCCGGTGAGAAGGTTACAGCTATACCTGTACCCTTATGAGGGGATGAGTGTGGCAGGAGGGCGTAGACTTGAGGGGATGGGGTGTGGCTGGGTTCGAGCATTGGTTTTTGTGGATGTGGACGTGACTAGGTTTGGATGTTCCTGTGGATGTAGTTGTGAGTATGCAGAGAACCCTCACGCATGCCAGCAACTACAACTATACCTTAGTACCCACACCAATTCAAACTGTTAAAACTAGTTTATGTGCCCCAAAAATCGCGTTTAAACGGTTGCAGATATTTAAATTTAAACTGTTTAAACATTTGAAACTCATGATGTGTAAACACCGTTTTCCCCGTTTCCTTGTCTGCCCGAAAAAAGACACTTGAATTCGTTTGAACGACTAGGTTCAAGATATTTGTCGCCATTTTTTGACGGATATCCATTTTACTAATAAACAGGCTATCGACTTATGCATTTTCATTTTTGCCCATACAATGCCTGCATGTTTGATTTGTCTATGAAAGTAGGGAAGGCTAGTTGATGCCATTTGTCGATAGCAGAGTAAGGTATATATGTGCTTCACTGTAAGCCATTTCAATACGGTGGGGAGTGGAAAGCGTGTGTGTGAAGATTTCGACTTCGGCTGTCGGTGTCTGTTAAGAGGAAAAGCTGTCAGCGCAATCTCTTGCGGGATTAAAAATGTGAAACACGATATAACTGTTGTTGCTAGTCACACGAATATGGCTTTCTTCAATATACCGTGGGACCCCTTTTTTCATCATTTCTTACTTAATTGTCTAGAACTACCACAAGGAAGCAGTTGACATATTCTTATGAGATTCTAGTGATATATAATCGTAAATCATGTATCAAAAGGTCTACCACGATCTGTGATGGATATAGGGTTTCTGTGTCACGGTTTGTGATAGGCATGGATTTTCTCTGTCACGGTCTGGGGGGTGGGGGTGCAAATTGCTACTCTATATACTTCAACATTCCTTTCATATCGTGTTTCACAAAAGTCACATTAATACTCTTACATCCACATCCGATACCCACATTTACATTAGCCCACACCATGATATTCTAGTTTAAAAATCGAATTAATTGAACTCGATTAAAATTAGAATTACTTCCGAGTAAAGATTATTGAAACATATTGCTTATTGTCAATTAAACAAATTAATAGAGAAAAATATCTAATATGTTTCAGAAAAAATTCTATTATGCGCAAAATCAGTTATAGTTGATCTGTTTAAAGATATATCTATTATTAGCCCTTTTTTGTCATATAGAAGATTTTCAGCATAATGCTTAATTGTCTCAGAAATTTACATAATTAAGTGTGTCCTAAATTGTTTGAAAGTTTATCTGTAGCAATAATAATCAAGTTGATTAAATTGAAGATATTTCAAGAAATTTGTCGAGTTTTTCAACTCATAAATGTATATATATATTGATTAACTGAAAGAGAAAAAAATGATTACTCATAAGTACGATGCAAACTTTCATGTTAAAGAGTAGGCCACCGCTAAAAATGAAAGAAGAAGAGAAAAGATTATATGCATAGTCATCGTGCTTCAACAAATGTTTTTATTCTCCTTATAAAAATTGAATCGAAAGAAATGAAAATGATGTCAACAATGTTTTTTTTGACACTTTTTATTATTGGGTATGACAAATAATTTATCATTTATTAAACTAATCCTTTTCTTTTGATTAGTTTTAGTTTATTCAGTAAGTGAACCTGTTTTTATTTATTTACTATTAACAACATTTTATCTTTAATATAAGATCGAATTGATTGTGAAGAAAGATGTGATAATAGTCTATCATATGAAACATGTTCATCAAATAGCGGATGTGGTTGTCTTTCTCTCAGTCATAATAATATAAGTTCTATTTGTGCATTTTTATATGTCACTTGTTCTAAATTATCATCATGCGCTGCTGATAACAAAACATGTTATCAACCAAACTATACTTGTGTAAAACATTCTCGATGTCAACCTAGTCCATTATGTTATCCAATGCACATGGCAACTCAATCAATATGTCCAACAACATTAACAACAAGTATTTATATTAAATTAAAAATCCGATTCTTTTTTTTTTTAATTTTATAGCCATATCTCCAATACCTAATGACGGTATTTGTGAAAATGCAAAATGGAATACTGATGGTATAACAATGGCGGGAGGAAATGGAGCCGGGTCTCAATTAAATCAACTTCATTTTCCGTCTGGAATATTCTTAGATGATGATTCAAATCTCTATGTTGCAGATGGATTTAACCACCGAGTTGTTAAATGGGATTATGGATCTTCAGCTGGTCAATTACTAGCTGGTGGAAACGACATGGGAAATCGAAGTGATCAGTTTCGTTATCCTAGTAGTGTAACTGTTGATAAAAATGGAACACTGTTTATTTGTGATGACGGTAATGGTAGAATCCAAAAATGGAAGAAAAATGCTCGCGAAGGAGAAACAGTTGTATCAAATGCATCATGTTACGAAATTCATATTGATAATCGAGGTTCATTATACTATTCTCAAGCTACTCACCATAAAATAATAAAATGGCCAGAAAATGAAATTATTGCAGGTGGAGATGAAGAAGGAATTGAGTTAAATCAATTGTCAAATCCATATGATTTCTTTATTAAAAACGGCAAATCAATATTGATAGCAGATGGAGGAAATCATCGAATTTTAGAATGGATTATTGGTAATAAACAAGGTTTTGTTAGAGCTGGTGGAAATGGTGCAGGAAATAATCTTAATCAATTGTATCAACCAATGTCAGTTATTGTTGATCAATCGGATACTCTTTATATTGCTGATTATGATAATAATAGAATTATGCGATGGTTGAAAAATAGTAAATCAGGTATTGTTATTGTTGGAGAACGAGGAAAAGGTCAAGAAAAAGACCAATTAGACAATCCATCTCAAATATTATTTGATAAAAATGGAAATTTATGGGTCAATGATGACATGAACCATAGAATTCAAATGTTTAAGATTGATAAAAGTTCTTGTAAAACATAATATCATCTATTGAATACTAATATTTCTTTTGATTTAATATCATCCGCTAATGAAGATCGATTAAAAATAAATATTATCTCATTGATTTTAATTGATAGAACATTTACATGAAAAATTTTAAATTGTTATCTGTTTGAAACCACGTAAGGAAATATTCTTTGTCTCTTTATTGAATTAATTTTATATGTAGGTAAGAGACATATATTTGGACAATTTTAAGGAAAAACGCTAAGCAGCTCATTTATTCGCATACAAAATCTTTATCGAATAAATTATTGACTTCATCATTGTTCTCTCAGAGGATATCAACGTGCGGGTCAGTATACTCTTCTCCGAACTTTGGTTATTTGAGTCTAGATGATGTGACTATCGGCAATGTCTATTTTCGGCGATCTTCATTTCAATAACTGAAGCTATTGGCGAAATTCTAAGATCATTCCTGCAGTATAGATACATGAATATAGATGATAAATATTGAGAAAGAGTCCACATAAAGAATGATCGCTGAAACAAAACTCGCGAACATAGATGATCGAAAGACGTTCGACGATTTCATTTGCAGCGAGGAACTACATAGCTGGTCTAGGTACGACTATTGTCTTCACTCTAAGCCACATCCTTGTGTTGTATTACTTTACGCTTGAGTGGGTATTAATAAACCAAGAAATAAAATAATACACAATCCAGTTACTTCTAGTGGCTTAACATGAATAACATGTCTCTCACATAACTCTCTTTCTCTATTACTTGATCTGATACTTGACCGATGTTGTTTACAAATTTTACCATACAGTCAAACGGTTTAACGTTGCTTCATCATCTATGATAGTGTATTCTTCTTGCTGGAAATGATCCTAATTTATATGGATTTGGCCTATATTGTATTGAAAAGAAGACTGCTTTACGGCTCTTTACTAGTAAGATATCTTTATTTTAAATTATTTTAATAACTACTAATACGTTGAATAGATGACAACGAAAAATGATTTAAATTTATAAATTATTGACAAAGTTATATAAGTTGTTACATACTGGGTGACTGATAATGAATGGCAGCACTTTGCATTTCATATTTTAATCACTAAATAGGTTTTATTTAAAAAGAAACAAAATATACCATAAGATGCAGCGTGAAAAGCTCTACAATCTACACAGAAAAGCTTATTTTATTTGCTCGCCTTTTGTCTTCAAAATAAGCAAAAATCTATGACACCAATTTTCAAGGCTTCGAGCGTTATCTTTTTCTTATTTCATCTTTTCATTATCTAATATATTTTATCAAAAAAACACAAAATATAATACAAGATGAAGCGTAAATAGGTCTACAAATTGCAAAGAAAAGTTCTTTTTATAAATGCGCCTCTTGTTTTCAAAATGGACAAAATTCTGTGCGACCAGTTTTCGACGCTACGAAGAAGATTGTTTTTGGTACACGACAAATCTCTGTTTTCATTTGTTTCACTAAAGAGTAATATCGATGGTCATAATTAATGGCCGATTTTAGTTCAATGGACGTGTTTCGATTATAACTCTCCACTGATTCTGATATCAGTGGTGAAGGTACGCGCGAGTTACTTGATAACAAATCACGATTGTATAACTGAATTCAATTAATAAAAGAAAATGAAGTCGAAAGACCTTCGAAAAGTCGTTATGCGAATGAGTGATAATGGCATGTCATCAGTACAAATTGCTAAGCAACTACGAAATGTCGTCAGTCAACATACTATTGGACGATGGCAAAATTTATATAAAGAAAAAGGTGAAATTGATCTAAAAAAATCAACTGGTAGATCGAGAATTGTGTGAACACAATATCTTATACAAAAGATGAAACAGTGATTGGTCGCCTGCAACGGTCGATGCAGTGCAAGGCAATTAGCTAAGTCATTTGGTGTTTCCCAGAGAAACTATACGTCTGATAATTAGAAAAGATCTTAATTTACGTCTTTATCGTATTACAACTCGACCAAAGTTAAGTAATGATAATAAAAAACAATGAGTATCATTTGCTTATTGGGTACAAAAATTTTTAAGGAAAGAAGATCATGCTAGAATTTTATTTACTAATGGAAAATATGTTTTACCTGAAGGGGTATTTAATCGACAAAATGAACGTATTTATGCTACAAGTGCCCTGGAGGCAGACGAACAAGGGGGCATGAATACAACATCTAAATATCCGAAGAGGCTAATGGCATGGTTGGGTGCTTCAAAAAATGAGCTTACGTCTCCAATTNCCTAGATTTCGATTTGGTTATTCCATCTATACGTGTGTGTGTATGTGCATGTGAAGAAAGAGGAACGTATTCCGTATATAAATAAACGAACTCAAAGTTAAGGACAAAAATTCTTTTTTTTTATTATTCTAAACTCTCCCTAACATTTGGTGCCGTGACCGGTTGTTTTTATTATATTTCATATAATAAAAACCTTTCCAGGTAAATAAAATTTTTTTTATTATTATCATTTTCAAATTTATTATAATTATCGAAATTTCTGTTCGTCAGATCTATATCGACTGACGAAGAAATACATTCATATCATTCGGAGGTCATTTCATTACGAAATAACCTGATTTTCTAGGATTATAGAATCATCTATAACGGAGGGAATTCTTTTCGGAATTACCTGATCCATACAAGGAATTCATGTATTAATTAAAACGAATCATTATACTATAAACAACGGCTTATAATTTACGAAGTAATTCAACATATCCGGAATTAACCGGCGATTTATTAACCGCTACTTCTGAACGTATCGTTAAAAAAGTAACTTTAGATTTATTAACCGATAATACCGATCAAGATAATATTACAATGTCGAATCCAATGCAAGATTCAGCTATGATGATTTGTTATCGTGAATGTTTAACAAACTTAGGAAAATTTCCAGGAGATGATAATACAACAATTCTACAATTTATTACTAACATCGAACGTATTGGAAAAATGATCGAAGCAAATGACGATATTTTATATTGTATGTGTACAGCAAAATTAGATGGTGAAGCTAAACGTTGGTATGAAAACAACATGTCATTAACTCAGTGGCAAGAGTTAAAATTAGCATTATTAGAGCGATTTACGTCTTCAGTCTCATCGTCAAAATTATTTGAACAATTGAAAGACCAAAAACAAAGACCCGATGAAACAGTTACATCATATTATGATGCTATTATTAAATTATGTCACGAATACGATCCATCTATGTCACAAAAAATGAAAATATCATGGTTAGAAAACGGAATCAATGATTCATTAAAAATACAAATTAAACGACAAATGAAATTATTATCCGAATCCCAACGAACAACACAAGCATTCCTGAAAATTGCGAAGGACGAGCAAGAACTGCAGGAAGAAAACGTAACAGCATCTGAACCTACATCATCACACACACCTTATTTTTCAAATGCTGTGTCAACAACATTACATCAGACAAATAATACGCATTCCAACGTCCCTACACATCCAGTCACAATCAATTCACAATCACCAACACCTCCTAATCGTACATCACGTCCTCAACGGCAAAATATTACACCACATCATCAATCAAATACCAACACATACAAATCATCTCCATGTTATATTTGCAAACGGAATAACCATCGTACAATCGATTGCTATTATAGAAAACCTTCTGGTTGTTATAAATGTGGTCAACACGATCATCGAATTCGTGATTGCCCGCAGGTTTTCTGCTAACTGGAACCCGTGATGGTGGTGATTCCAGTATTACAAAACAAATTCCATCACCCATTTATATAAATGTACAAGTTAATAATAAACGTCAACATGCTATTATCGACACCGGATCAGCAGTTACCATCATCAGTAAACAATTATTATCCAAAATTGATCATAGGAAATTTAAATATAAACGCAAATTACATAAATCAGCAAATTGTACATCGATTAATATTATCGGTGAAATTGAACTCGAAGTTCAAATACAAGGTTACAAATCGTTAATATTAGCCGATGTTGCCACAAATCTTATAACCGATCTATTACTTGGGAATGATTGGATAGCCGCAAATAATGTCGTCATCGATTCACCACAACAACATATATTTATTATGAATAATCAATGTCGATTGATAGCAACTGCACCATTCCTCAATATAACATCACTTCAACAACCTGTTTTATTAATTAACGAAATCGTTTTACCACCATATTCGGAACAAATCATCGACGTACAAGTTTCTTTACATACAAAAAACGTACCCGAAGTATTATTCGAACCGGCTTCAAGTTTATATTCAAAACACATATTATTAACTAATGCATTAGTCAAAGTGGAAAATAATCGAAGTAAACTTCTAATTATGAATGTAACTAATCGTGAACGAATGTTACAACGCAATACCAAGTTAGGACATGCTTCATCTCCATCCGAAATCAATAATTATTTTACTTTACCTGTATTTAAAGACAAACAACATTATCAAAAAAAGCAATTAACAACAATCACTGATAGGAGGAATAGTACCTTCACGGGTCATTCCTGCGCTACAGCTTTTCAACATCGTAGGAAAACTCATTTTATGAGTTTAACCTGTCATACCAACAACTATAATGAACAACCATTTCCATGTTATGTATGTGAAGAAAAATTCTTATCACATAATGACCTTCAACATCATTTACGTCAGCAATGTTATCCGGAATATATGCGTCAACAAATTGATTTATTAACTCAACATATTCAAGATCCAAAACAACGGCAACGTCTGCAAAACATTTTATGGAAACATGGCAAGTTATTTGATCTTCGTCAGCCATCTATTATTAAAGCAACTGTACGTCATGCTATCGATACAAGTACTCATCCACCAATTTATACTCCACCATATCGTGTTTCATACAAGGATGAACAGCTACAACGAGAAGAAATAGATAAATTATTAAAACAAGGAATAATTGAAGAATCTGTATCCCCATGGTCATCTCCAATCGTCCTGGTCAAGAAAAAAGATGGATCAGTTAGATTTTGCATTGACTTTCGCAAATTAAACAATATTACTACAAAAGATGCATTTCCTATGCCTCGAATTGATGATATATTTGACCATTTATCACAAGCCGAATATTACACCACAATTGATTTTAAATCCGGTTATTTTCAAGTCGGTCTTGATCCGAAAGACCGTCCGAAAACAGCATTTTCAACACGTGATCAACATTATCAATTTACAGTGTTACCTCAAGGTGTTACGAATGGTCCTCCAGCATTTCAACGGATCGTTAGTCAAATACTCGGATCGACAAGATGGCAATATTCCTTAGCTTATCTCGATGATGTTATTATTTATTCACCAACATTTGACCAACATTTAATTCACCTTGATGATATTCTCACTCGATTAAATGATGCAAATTTTCGTCTTAATGTTAATAAATGTCAAATAGCCCGTACGTCCATTGATTATCTTGGTCATAATATCGAACATAGAAACATTAGACCAAATGCAGACAACATTCGTGCATTAGAAAAAACTTCACAACCTACAACAGCTAAAGAAGCTTTTCGATTTGTTAAAGCAGCCGAATATTATCGTAAATTTATACAAAATTTTTCAACAATCGCACAACCGTTACATAAATACGCCCCAACAACGAAAGATCAACGATTAAAAAAATCACAGGCAACACCTATTACATTATCCGACGATGAACTTAATGCATTTAATACATTAAAACGAATATTAACTTATGACTTAGTATTACGAATTCCTAATCCAAATTTACCATTTAAGATTCACACTGATGCATCAAGAATTGGCATTGGTGCTGTACTTATGCAAACTCATAGTAATGGTGATTTACCCGTAGCTTATTTATCAAAAAAATTCACTGCAACACAAATGAATTGGCCAGCAACAGAACAAGAATGTTATGCGATTATATATGCCATCGAGAAGTGGCATAAATATTTAGACGGACGTCCATTTGTTATTGAAACCGACCATAAACCATTATTACCATTTAATTTGAAACAACAATTAAATGCAAAATGTGAACGATGGCGTCTGAAATTACAACAATACCAATTTACTATTCGATATATTAAAGGAAAACATAACACGGTAGCCGATTATTTATCCCGTTCACCCGTCGAAAATGAATCTATCGATGAAGATGATCACATTATAACAAATTCAAAAGCAACGCAAACTGACCATCCGACTAATAACCAAATTATTGCTCCTGTTATCACCAGAGCACAAGCAAAACGACAAGTAAATAGTAGGCCTGATTGTCCTCCGACAACTCAAGCCTGTGACTCACAACAACGAAGGAATATCGATTTACCAGTCGAACATTCCTGTAGTGTACCACCTGAACAATTACCCAGAACGACTAACAACGATGATGTTAATAAAATTTTACCGTTTACATTGGAACACCTTAAAGAATTACAATACCAAGATGTAGAACTTAAAAATATAATCGACAATATACATCGTTATCCAGAATATGTTATGGAAAATGACATATTAATGAAGAATGCTTCAACACCAGTACCAGTAGTGCCAAAAGGAAGAATTCGTTCTGATATTATTAAAATTTATCATGATACACCAGCAAATGGTGCACACTTTGGTCGTACACGAACTGTTCAAAAAATTCAACAACGTTACTTTTGGCCTAATATGACCTCAGGCATAAAAAATCATATTAAATCATGCATTCCTTGCTTACAAAACAATCATTTACGACGAAAACCGCCAGGTGCTTTACAACCAATTAAACCACCTGAAGGTATTTGGCAATTACTAACGATGGACTTTCACGGACCAATTACACCAACGACGAAACAAGGCAATCGATATATTATTTCACTCACTGACGTTATGTCAAAATTCGTTATTGCAAAAGCAGTACGTGACGCCACTGCTACAACAGCTGCACATTTTCTTACTGAAGAAGTTATTCTCAAATATGGAACTCCAAAATGTATTCTCACAGATAATGGAACACATTTTACCGCCGAAATGATGAATCAATTATTTAAGAAACTTGGCATTGTACATTTATATTCTACACCTTACCATCCGATGACTAATGGACAAGTAGAACGTTATAATGCAACGATGGATTCTAAAATAGCAGCATTATCAAATGAGAAAAGAACCGATTGGGACCAACAACTGCCCTTCGTCACTTTCAATTATAATACTACTATTCACACAACAAGCGGCTTTATTCCATTTGAAATGATGTATGGTCGTTTACCAATACTGCCTTTTGATCAACAAGATCCTATAGTTAAATTAACTCAAGATGCTGATTACATTAAAAAATTAAAAAATTATTTAAACACATTAACGGAAGACGCAAGGAAGAATATTTTACAACAACAACAAGAATATAAACAACGATATGATCGTAATCGAATAAATCCACAGTACAAAATGAACGATTTAGTATTAATTAAATCACTTAATCGACATAATAAATTTGATGTTAGATATGAAGGACCTTTTCGCATTACACAACAACTTGGTAAGAAAACATTCATCGTTGTGCATGTGAACAAGCCTACATTAACACGACAAGTTACTATAGATGTCATTATACCCTTATACGAACGAAAAAACGTGGATTAAATATATCGTGGATTCATAAATTGAACTATATATGTATATTTTCTAGTTATTATCACTATACACACATATATATTCATTTATCGGTCTTTGTCTTTCCTGTTCTTTCACCGTACATATATATTCTTTTTCTTAACCTCGTTCTTTACTATATACTTTCCGACAGTTTCTTTATCTTTCTTTTCTGTTAAAATTTAGTCTTTCTTGTCCTTTATTCGTCTCTTCTGAACTATCCAGTACATATATATATATATGTTGTGGTGTATTCAACTGCGCAATTACCATCACATGCCACACATTATATTAAACGATCACAACACTGGTAGTCTCCCTTACATGGCGGCAATGGGAAAAATGAATCTTACAACGATTCATGCAAGAGACACTGACCGGAGGGCTCTTATCGAGGGTCCTGTTTTATTTCTATGTTGTCTATTTCAGATAGTCTTCTACCGCTCTCATTATCACACAACCATCGTCAGATATTCAAGCAAAACCAACAAAAAAAAAAACAAAAAAAAAAAAAAAAAAAAAAATTTTCTTAATTTTATTGTTTATTTGTTTTCTTTTCGTTAAAAAATACATCAGGATGAACCTTTCCCAGAAAAGTTCATGTAATCAACAACGTTTTAGAGACCGTTATATTACACCATATGAACGATTATTACGACGCAATCAATCATGGACGCCGACAAAAGTGAAGAAAGAACAAGAATTACAAGACGAATGTCGAACAGGCCAATTAAACCCCTTCCAACAACCCGAAAATTATTCATGTCACTTTATACATGAAAAAACTGATATTGTTGCTATCGACCAATTAATTGAACAAGCAAAATCAACAACTCATTTCTCGATGGACACAGAAAACGATGCATTAACTCATAAACCGGCTACACTACAGGTAGAATTTATTCGACCATCATTACCATCAACTATCATTATCGTCGAAGTTCAATATTTACCATCAACAACCACCTTATTATTTAAGAAAATTCAAGAATTAATGACCATCATCTTCACTTCAAATCATTATATTTATTCATGGGGCCCAGCATTAAAAGAACTTTCAACATTCCACTCATTTAATCTATTCAATACAAATATTAACATTAAAGACCATGATATACAAAACGAATTTAGTGGCGATGAAAAAGCAGCATTACAAAAGGTCGTAAAAAATGTCTTTCACGAATATTTAAATAAAACGGCCACATTAGCCGAATGGGCATGTGGTATTGATTTATTTTTAGGTACATATCTTCCTGAACATGTGGTTGGTCCCGAACGAACATATCGAATTAAAGAAGAAAAATATTATCGTTCAGTGTTAAAAGATTATGCACTTAATGACGTATTTGCCGTTACAAAATTATGCTACAAATTAGATTTGATTAAACCTTTACCAACAACTGATTATGAAGATATATCAGAAGAAGAAGAAAATCATTTAAATCTACAAGATGAATTATCAATCAATCTTTCTCCAACATATGATGAATTAATAGTTAATGCAATAGCTGAACCCGGAAACATTAATGATAATATGGATTTAGAATTATTACCGGACTTTATGATCCTGCATTTTAATCGAGAACAACATCGTCCAAACCCACAACAATATCAGGATGAACAGTCATCTGGTCAACAGATACCGGTTCATGTATCACCTGAATTGTCTCAGGTAAGAGATTCTTCTAATTTAGGTGAACAAACAACAACAACAACGACCCTGACCGCCAAACAAAAACGCAATCGAAAGACGAACCTCCGCCATCGAAGAAATCGATATCGTTACGAAGTTAAACGCCACGTCTATCATCGATTCAACGTTACAAAAATTAAAAGAATATTAAAATCGATGAATATTTTCTACATCAACATCAATTTGGTCCGTAATCGATTATTTATGGGCCTGAAGACTCGAGAAATAGCCGACGAAGTCGAATATCTGCTCAATGATCATATATTTACCCAACAACATTATCGTCGACTCTATAGATAAAAGAAAAAACAAAAAACAAAAAACAAAAAAAAAAAAAAAAAATATTATATTGTTGAACTGTTTATTTTTTTTTGTTGTTGTTATGTTTCATTTTTGTTGTTATTTTTCGTTGTTATTATTGTTATTTTTCTTGCTATAGTTTATTTTGTGTGCGGACACATTTTTTTTCGGGGGGGGTCGACTGTTACGGGCCGATGCCCTTACATACATTTTCTGTTTGAGCTTTCTATCTTTTTCTCTTTCTCTCTTTTCATCTTCTCCTCCTTTCTCTTTGATATATATATACGTGTGCCTAGATTTCGATTTGGTTATTCCATCTATACGTGTGTGTGTATGTGCATGTGAAGAAAGAGGAACGTATTCCGTATATAAATAAACGAACTCAAAGTTAAGGACAAAAATTCTTTTTTTTATTATTCTAAACTCTCCCTAACAATGGTATCCTGATCATCTCATGTTAGTTTAGGAACTTTTTTGCTGATAAAAGAATATCTCTGTTTGATAAGCTCAAAACAACTTTTGAATTGAGAATGCCGCCTATTGACAATTCTTTTCTATGTTTATGAAATGGATTCGAATGAGACTCGTTATTCGAATCGATTTCTTCATAGGTCTTATTTTTCTTCGGATAAGTTTTCATTTTTCTCACTACTTGATAAGTGTTCGATTAAGTTATAACACAATACTTTTATCATTGATATATTTTCGTGAGAAGAGATAACCAAGAGAATCGAGTTTCTCATCGATCAATTCTGTCGTCAAACAGTTGTCAATAAATTCAAGAACAACTGACACATTCAAGTTTAAACTCGATTTAAAAAAAAATATTAATGTAATTGACAATTTCATCGATCAAAAAGAAAATCCTTATCGTGGATATATTCTCGAAGGAAAGTAATCAGAAACATATATACAACGAATATATGCGCTGGTTTTGTTCAAGAATCGAACATCATCTTTTTCAGATTATGCATTAATTGCTTCTCAACTTTCACTCTAAAATCGATGTATGCTAAGAATTAAGAACAAAATCGAAATTAATACTATTCAAAATTGTTGAGTTTAATCACAGTTTACATAACATTCTTCTTGAAATAGAACGTAATCATATCGTTCCCAAAACGTCCGTCCTGTTACTAAAACAAATCATGCAGTTCGCTTGCTTGCAGAGGCTTGAGCAATTTCAGCCATATTTTACTTTATAATTCAAAATATAAAATCAATAGATAAGCAATCAAAAAACATTTGGTCTGCAATCTCATCAAATGAGTTAATCAACATAGATTGAAATGTGAATGAAACATTGTATTACAATCATAAGTATTGATATGTTCCTATTCGCTCGGGTGGGCATCTTGCGCTTCTTTTTATTTTCATATCTGTGGCCTTTGCCTATCTATTCTCTGTATTTATATTTTGACATATAGATTGCATGTGTTGCGCTTTTTACTATGAAAAAGAAATACACGAAGCAAAAGTCAAATTCGATACAAAAGAAGCAACTGATCAATGTTGTTTCTCATTGAAATAAATATGGAAGAATGAAAATCAGTAATGCGCATAAACCGGCGTCAAGATATTCTCTCGTTATAGGATTTGAATTTTTCACTCATTTTCATTGTGAAAGAAGCATGTTTCATTTTCACGACTACTACAATTTCACGGGCATTCTGCGACTGATACCTTGAATTTCTATATGAAAGCTTCTGATTCATCATTATTTATTTTAATCGATTGAAAAATACCATTAATTTACAAAAGGATTCACTTTAAATGTATCTATTGAAACGCATTTTCGACGGCTGCAGCTGACTGATGGTGGTGTTACATAAGTACAGATCGACGTGCCACGATTTTCTCGATTGTATCTATCTTCAAGAAATCGTGTTCGACGCGCAAGTCGTTTTATCTTACGCACACCATCAGTGTTAACAATTGAATAAACAATATAGCCACTCGGACCACCGCACACTGTACTTCCAGTTGCTTCGATTGCACATTGTGTAATCGAAATACATCCACTCGATTCTGCGATTTCAGCTCTAAGGTTTAAATAAGTAGCTTCTATTTTGTCCCAAGTCAGTGGAGACCCAACGACAGTAATTAAAATATCTGTTGATGATACCAAAAGTTGATTATCGGTAGTTCTATAGTCCTATAACTACTTACTCAATACTAAAAGAAAACGAAGATAGCGTTGCATATTTGTGTTTTGTTCGATGATGTGTTGAAGAAGAGAAAAAGAAATAAAGAGAATAAGATTCTCGCATTGCTTATAAAAAGCACGAAGTCATGAAATTACTCCTTTGTTCTTTACTCTCAATCATGCATAACACAAGAAGGTTAAGTTATTAAACATCAAACTACAAGAAATATCGTCAATTTACTTTCCATTGATGGAAATCTTAAAATAGTAAAATTCATAACAAAATGCTCACCATACTCCTTTGTAATACAATCAATCAACTATTGACGATTCTTGGTCCGCTACGAAGTTTTATTGCCGCATCAACAGAAGTAACATGAGTTATAATTCTATACTTATGCATTCAGTTGAATTAATTTTATTTGATTCTCCATGAAAAACAACTTTGTATAAAACAGTATTGCAACCCTAATTCTCAGAGAAAAACTCTATTTTTGTGACTGTAGGCGCATTGTTATTTCATTGCAAAGTATTCAAATGCATTCATCTTTATGTTCAACGCGTTTGAAGGTATTGATTTTTATCTAAAAATGCGTTTTTTAATTTGAAACAGTCACCCAAAAACACTATTTAAATGAAAAACGAGTTTTGTTTTACAAGTAAGTTGAATAAATACTCACATTCGTATTTTGAGTAAAAATACCGTTGTATGATTTGAAGTTTGCAACCATTTAGGCAAATATTTTGCAGTGACAGACTAAAAAATATATTGCTTAAATAGATGTGTTATAGAGATAAATTTTATCAGTATTGTCTAGCAGAATATGTTTTAATATTACGAAATAAAGAAATACGTGCTTAACAAAAGAACACAAGCGCAGATGAATTAGAAAAAGTTTAATATGAATAAAAAATTCCTTGGGTATGAGTGAGTGTGAATGAATACGGTATCTACTTCCACACTCACAGCCCACACCCATATTAGTCAAAGTTGACTTCGCAAAACAATATTTTCCAATTTGATAAAGACAGAATAAGTTTGTAGCATTTGTTGATCAATGAGCTTACTACCTGTTGACAAAGTCTCATTCGTGACTTGGTGAGTTCTTTTGTATCACTTATGTTACTGTAGTAATAACCAATAAAAAAAAAGACTTTGTTGGAAGCATTCTCAAGAGACAATAGGATCGACTCACTTCTCGATCTTCAATGTTGAGTGCGATCGAAAAAAACTGAAAGCAGCGACAATGAAATAAATAAATGCATAGTTCGTTCATGAAACATTTCTTCTTTTTCTTCTGATCAGAGTTGTGAAACGAGTCAACATGGTTAAGCAATTCGATGTTTGTCAGTCTGACTCATAACACTTTATTCGCGTCGGCATACTTAATGTGTTGGTCAACAGACACCCTAAAGAACATCATCATTTGGTGAATTATCAATATTAACAGCTGTTTTATCACTTTCTTTGGTTTTATGAATTAGTAACTTCCCATGCTGAAAATCAACTAGGTCGAAACAAATCCATTATGTCTTCTTCCTCATATGTACATTAATCAAAAATATGTTGTGACAGTCGATATTGAATTTTCTTCCAGATACTTTGTGTATGAATATCTTCTGTTATTTGATTGCGCAGACAAATATCGATACAACAGATAAAAATGATACTAGAATCATTGGCCGACGAATTATTACTTCATATATTCGAATATTTATCTACCAATCATTTGATCTATGCATTTCATGGTCTCAGCTCTCGATTCCATTCTCTTCTTTGCCATTATTTCACCATCTATGGTTTAGATTTTCGATCGATGCAATCTGTCGAGAATATCTTTCAAAATTGGTCGATAAAGTGCCTGCATTATACTTATCGGAAGAAAGCCGATCATCTGAAATACTTGATCGATTCAATGCTCATACTTTCGCATTAAGTCAATTTGTTTATTTGAAATCACTCTCATTGATTTCTCTTCCGCATGAACAGTTACGGAACGAAATCATACTAGCATTACCTCACTTCGTTAATCTCATTCACTTGACTATCAAATATCGTGTCTTTGAAAATATTCTGTGTCCGAAGCTATCTATTGCGTATCCTTTGATAAACTGCATATGGAGTCTACCGAAGCTCACTCATTGTTACTTTCATTTGGATTGTGAAAGCTTCACAGAGCCAACTGTAAGATCATCAAGTGTTACCTACCTATCAGTGTTCGGAGTTGATTTTAGTAATTTAAATATGAGTCGTCTGTTTGAAAATACACCAAATCTTCTATATTTCTCAACATCATTTGTCTGCACTTGTTCTAAAAAATTCCTAACGTCATTTATTCTTTTCATTACTTCATAGAAGATATCGCTATACTTTTATGACCATGATATTTTACATAATATCTCGCAATGGATGTCGATTGAAAGTGGACAGCGAATATCACATTAATGGATATAAATGGGAACAAATCATTTCTAATTATTGACTCAAACTCAGAATATTTCATTTTAAAATGACAGAACGCATTGAATAAAGAATTGATCAATTACTCAATACATTTCGAACTCCATTCTGGCTTGATAAGCATCAATAATTTGTTCTATGTAATTGGAGTTCAACGACAGGAGAGATTTCTCTTCATTCTTTACCATATGCTTTTGAAGATTTTTACATCGATAGTCCATTACTCGGAAAATCCACTTGCCCTCATCAGCAAAACCTGCGCTCATATGACTACGTACGTAAATTAACATTCAATGTTATTTCTTCGTCATGTTCTCATCTATCTGATATTCAATTTTATAATCTAGAAGAACTAAACATCATCTTACCTGTCAATGATTATTTCCGGTCGATGGTTTCAAGATTTAATGATTTGCCTTCACTCCATATATATGTGAATGATTTTAGTGAAGAATGTGTAAAATAATTTCAACGGTTACTCTCTCATGCCTATCGTATATCCTCATTAAGTAATTAGTCTTATCTTATTCTGGATGGTATAGCAAACCTACTATCAGAAACCAAGCATGCTTCCATTAAACGGATGAATTGTAGAAATGATTTCAATTGGTTAGATAAGGAACAATGTGTGGAATTTAGTCAATTACATCTTGCTATCAATGTGAAGAACTTTACATTTATGTAAGACACCAATCATCGATGTGTTATCTAGTTAAAACAATGCTCAACCTGCAATTCTTGGATGTCGTTTGTCAAGATAATAACCAAGATGAAACTTTTCCAAAAGATCAACTTGTTGATTGGTTACGAGAACAATTGTTTGATATACGTCCGTTCGTTGAAATCTTTCGTCTACATCATAGTGTTCGATTTGGAATGCGTTAACAAAACTCCTCGATGATATTGAGAAAGTAATGAAAAAACTTCTTTTGTTTTTATCTAATATCATAGCTGATTCATTAATGGTTTTACAAGGCTTTATATTTTCAAATATTTCTAATATGAACGTTTGTCATTTTTATAAATAAACTATCTAGAAAAATCAAACAAAGATAAGTGAAAACAATGGGAAATGTGTAAGAACTATCAACAAGGAAAAGTAAATTTTTGTTTCAACCTTCACTGCCGTATCATCAGATGACTCTCATCGAAAGTGTTAACCTTGACCATAAATGACGACTATATAAGTGTCAATTTTCACTTTGATTAAAGTCCAAGAATGTCTAAGATGATGCTAGTACATAAAGTTCAAGTCTTTAGGGCTTCCTCCTTCGGAAATTCGGGCTTTTAAAAAAACAACCCTCAAAATTGAGTTTTTGCGATAGGAAAATACACTGAAGTCTGTTCTTTAAAACTATATAGGACTTTCTTCAGAGTTTTCAGATTTTCATAAACTTTCTGAAGAAGAATTCCGCTTTAGCATTAGTTTTTTTATTAGAGTTTTCATAATTTGTCAAAGTTTTTCAACCAGTCTTGTTTTTACATTTTTTTTATCATTGAGAAAAACGCGTTGATATCAATTATTCACTCAGTGCAATACTATTGACAATCAGAAAAAAAGGGATCATTGTTAATATCTTGGTATCAATCCTGCAAATATGATTCGCGTATTTTTTTCATTAGATGAACCAATGCATAGACATTTCATGAAATGAGATTATTCGCATTTTTTTATGATGAGAAAAATTATCTGTATCATAATCCAGATTATCCCCAGTGTTTCATGTATCGATGTCAAAAAAAATTCAGTTATTTTTTCTGAAATTTACTGAAAGAACAATAAAGTAAAATGCATCTATGTTAATGAGCACAATAAATATAACCCAAAAAGAGATAAGACGAATTCAATCCAAGCATTAGAGAGGACGTTAGCTTACTTCATTTGTAACAGAGCTGTATACAAGTGGCTTAATTGTTTCAGAAAAATCGAAACTCCTCTTCAGCAATTCACAATATAACCAATATTTCATTTTCGTTCTGAAGCTATATACGAGAGTAAGGGTATGAGACTTCTGTTGACGAAATTTCATATGCACACTCACACTTCAGATGATGTTTTAGGTTTTGCTCGGCATGCAAATATGATTTTGGTCTAATCTATCGAGACCGGTTCCGTTCATTTCCGATCGAATTATCACTCTTTCATTTTGAAACGATGATTATTCTCATCATTTTCTTTTTTCTCCTCTGTGAGTACTGTAGAACGAGAGTACTCCTTGTTTATTGCCACACATTTCTCTCATATTCTCCTCGCACCTTTTTTCAAAAATCTAAGATGGTTCAATTTTTAACCACCATGCTTGAATATACGGACATTAAAAGAAGTGAACAACAACAAGTTATATATGATGAATTGGTATTACTATGGTAAGTCAAAAATTTCACCATGTTTAACTACAATAAATGATGACGGATCGAGTTGATTGATTTGAACTGCTTGATAAAGTTTCTTAGGGGGTTCCATAAAATATTCATTTGCCAATGCCCATGTACCCCAATGAATACCAATAGATTTTTTTGATTGAACATCAATATGTATTTGAACAGCTTCATCTGGTGATACATGTTGACCTTGCATTATCCATCGTGGTTCATAAGTACCGATTGGTATAGCACTTAAATTGAATGGACCATATTTTTCACCAATTTGTCGAAAAATTGAAATATTATGAGTATAACCTGTATCACCGGCAAAGTAAAATTTTTGTGCAACATCCCAGACAACATAACCACCCCACAAAGATTTGTTCAAATCGAATGCAGTGCGACGGCTCCTAGAGTAGAAAATAATTAATGACTAAGAAAAAAAAATGAACCTTACCAGTGTTGAGCTGGACAAAATGCAATGTTCACATCTTTTTTCTAAAACAAAAACCAAAGATATACATTGAAAAAAAGTTTTCAGAATGAATCTTTTCTTACCGAAAAATGATATTCTTCCCACCAATCGAGTTCGACAACATTTGTTACATGATTATCGAGAAACCATTGTCGAGTACCTCGACCACAGAACCAAGTTAGTCGTTCACCATAACGTTTATTTAAACTTTTTACACTAGGATAATCGAGATGATCCATATGATTATGTGAAATAAGTATAGCATCAAGATCATCAGGTAGATCGTTTACCGTTAATGCCGGTGGGCGGAAACGTTTCGGCCCGATAAATGATGTTATACCAAATCGTTCACTAAAATCATGCAATTTTTTCCAAAAAAAAAATAGGAGAGAGAGAGAGAATAAGCATCTACCTGAAAACTGGGTCGACAAGAAATCGAAAATTGTTCATTTGAACAAAACATGAAGCATGCCCAATCCAGATAAATCGTAGACCGGGTTTTGTTAGATATAATTCTTCCAGTTTTTCATATCGAATAATGGGTAACATTTTATCAAGTTCTTTTTTATTAGACGGCAATCGTGTATTGTCTGGTGCAGTGATCTTCCAAATCAAAACATGTCCTAGATGGGGCAATGTATACTGAGGATTAAATGAATTAATGAAACGGCCATTTTCTAGTCGAGACTTAGCTAATTCATTGGAAACTTTATCCGTTGTTGATATTGTTGTTGTTACAGCCATAACAATTGCTGGTTGAAATTTGATTTGCCCTGGATAGAGTGATAGTGATGCAAATACATAACAGAATTATGTCTCTCCTTCTCCTAATGCATAAGAATTCAGTTTTGAAAGATATTTGAACGATGGAACAATCCAAAACATGTGGTTTATCTTTACGAAAGCATGTTTTCTACAGAGAAAACGATTCACCATATAAAAGCTGTTAGCGCAATCCCTTGCGGGATTAAAAATGTGAAACACGATGGATCTATTGTTACTAGTTAAATGGAAATTGTTTTGTTCCATTTCTTTGCGATATATTTGTATCTAACGGTTTATCTAATGCCTTAGAACTACAGTTTCTCTGTTACGATCTGTGATGGGTTCCATGCCCTGTCTATAACGGTTTGTGATGGAGAATTACCTGTCTGTAACGATCTGTGACGGGGGCAGCGTCTGTCTGTAACGGTCTGTGTGGGGGAGTTCAAATTTCTACCCTAAACACTTTAACACTCCTTTCAGGTCGTGTTTCACAAAAGACTTGGGATTCAGATCTGTAGTACTAATATTTTTCTAATATTACCTGTCGTCAAAATAAATGTAAAGCATAAGACAGCATACATTTTCTGTAATTGTTCGGTGACTCGAATTAGAGACTAATGTTTTATGAGCTTCGATTACAATCGTTATTAGAGTAAAGACGAAAGAAAAGTTGCAATTTATACAGTGAAAGTATTAAACTTCGCATTTTACAACATTCTTATGATGTTAAATAGCTTATCCAATCGATGCTCGCACAAAACATATTTCAATACATCTTAATTATCATTGAGATAAGAAGGAAATTTGATCGGAACACAACTTTTTTGTTTCACTTTGTTTTCAATCAAAATATCACAAACAGTGCGCAATAAACAATACCGATGTAGCTTGACTCATTCGTTTTTAAACATCGGACACTATCGCAAAGCAGATGAGATACCAAAGCAAAAATTATAATCGTTAAGTAATCGGTTAAAACTTATGGTATGGTAGAGTATGGGAAATTTCTTTTCACAGACAAACATTACTTTTCGATCGGTTGATATGAAAGCTTGATATAGGTCGACTCTTAATGGACAGATTGAAATCTTGGATGCAGGTATGGATAATAAGAAGGCCTACACTCACACCATCAAGTCCTAATTCGGAACGTCATATTCAATGTCATCTACTGATCTTTCACTGAAAGAAAATTAGTTGATGTATCATACTCTAAACACAGCAGTGGAAGTTGTTTTCTGTCAGACTTTCGTCAGAAATAAGTGGAGATTTATCCATTACGACAAAACAAGATAGTACCATATATCGACACAAATGTTCACTGCAATATTCTCGAATATCTTCAATGTTGAGTTCCAAATCATTTGACATTACATAAACAACAAGTTGATCATCGTTTTGTGAAAGTTTAGTGGCGATAATACAGTTGGAAACTTTGCTAGAAGACTGTGTAGTCCATAATTGTATTTTCAATTTCGTCTGTTTCCGCTCGTTGACCACTGATCTTAATTGGTAAATCGATAAGGCCAATATATACGAGTTCATTACGTAAACTATATTGCACTAAAACGCATGTTTTCATGAGGGTGGGTGTGGGTGTGAGTCTTGTATTCCTTCAGACCTACACTCACAATCCACACCTGAAACATATCCCTAACTTCGCCAATAAACACAACGTGAGATGAAAAGCGAATATTAATGAGATAAGTATTAGAGTTGCATAATTTGATCACAAAGAGATACTACGTTCACTTTTTCAATCAGAATAAAAAAATTCTTTTATATTTAATGCGAGAAGGGAGAACGGGTAAAATAGGTGATTGACGATGACAAAAATGAAACTTGATGAAACAAATGTGATCTATAAATGCTTATATCACCAAGAAACATTTCTTTGTCTATTACTAGTGAAAAAAATTTGTTTTTAATGCATAAATGGAATTTCATTTTCATTCTTATGAAATAAAAATAAATTTTATTCTATATATTGAAAAAAAGTTTTTTTTTTTAAGTCTTTTTTATTATGGTTTTCAGCGTTGTATTGTTAATATGAATAAATTTCCATCTTAATAATCATGCCAACGAAATGGTTGATTTTTTCAGTGAGCATGCACATTGACTTAGAGTGACAAATGATTTTTTTTATTGTAAACGAAAAGATGAGTAACATTGACAACACTCATTTCATTATATAATAGGAAGAGTTAGCTCGACGCTCAGTCTTATGTGCTAGACTTTTCAATGGTATTGAACTGACAACAAGAAGATGATTCGTCGAATATACAAAAGAATTGAATATGAAATTCAGCATAAGGGTGTTTCATAATACTGAACGAGTGATGTCATATTGAAGAACAGCCGAAAAATATATTATTACACCTCGCATTCATTTTTGAAACTGAAGAGGGAAGGTGTCCCACTGGCAAATCGCTTTTCGACCAAGTATGTGCTCACATGATGGATAGTATGTGGGTGCAGATATTCGATTAAACCACACTGATACTCTTCGTTTGAAACCTAAAACGTGGGGGCTATTTTATCAATTGATTCAACTTTCAAGTTTGACACTACTGATCAAGTGTAAGGATCATTATCAAAATTGACAGAATGCAAGAGATTATGATCAATTTTCCTTAAGAAAATGAAGAATCTCTCAAAACGAGAAGTGCGCCTTGATTCTAAGCAACATTATATGATGTTAAATGAAACAGAAAAGCATATGACGATTTGTCATAACAATCATGTAACACCCATCACGTGTCTGACGCAGGGAATCATTGCTATCTAACAGAATTCTGTAAAGATACTAGTTCGATAACCCACTCTAGATCTTTTCTATAGTAAAGAGAAGATGAAGGAGTCTAATAGCGAACAAATAATTAGTAGAGTGTGTAGAATCAAGATCATCATCAGGGATAATGTATACTGAACCAGTCAAAGTTGCTGCATGAAACATTTCTTTGTTAAGTCGGGTGTAGGTGTATGAGAATGAGTTCAGATGTTGATTGGCGTCTGGATATGAATAGAGCAATATTAGATTCACACCCCATACTGCAACAGTCACATTCACACTCAATCGTGGTAAGAATTTGCGTGAAGCTTGAAAAAGGCTGCTATAGAAAAAATGAAAACCTTTTTGCATGATCCTATTTTGAGATCGACGAATGTGATAATCATAGAATTCGTTTCTGAATAATACGGAATAGGACAAAAACCATAACTTTCTAGGTTTTCATGACCTTGATCAACTAGTATTTTTAACCAGATTAGCACTAGAACTCTCTGACACATCTTTAATCATTAAGTCACTTTAGATATTAAAGGATTTTCAAAGTTCTCCAGATTATGTTGCTTTTTTGCTTCTTCATACATGTTTGTCCAATCTACAAACAGAAACACATTATTCTATTGGCAAGATTGAAACATATAGATTACATTAACAAATTGTTTTCTCCTTTTATACGTGCTCGTGTTTTTTGGTTCTTCCTCGCAGTCGAGAAATATGCTCAGAGATACTGCATCTCCTGTTAAAAATACGTACATCTTCCACATAAGCCCTGGTCTAAAAATTGAAGAAAATTTCATCGGAATATGGAAATATGGGAGTGGTAGCATCTCCGTTGAAGACATCAGGACATATTTCATATACCTGTCATAATGGAACCGTCTGTTAATAGGTACTTTTGCATATACCTGCATTCCTGAATTCCTGCATATGTGGCATTGCTAGAGCAAAATGAACAATATGAGGTGTTTATGTAGAAGGCGTATTATACATTTTCAACCATCTACTCTGCAACTTATCAACAACATATTTCCCCTGACACACAAACTGATCGTGAATCGGCATTCTTTTTTGTCTCACGTTTCGAGTAACTGTTGAGCTAATTCTAACGTTAAAAAATGCTATTTTTGTTGAACGTATCCACATAAGTCAATTAAAGAATATCAAGAAGCAGCTATTTGTGGATGATCTGGTGATACCCATAAAATTGTTTTTTACTAATTTTGAATATGGCTCGAACGAGTACCATAACTGGTTTACGATAGCCAAGAACGTAATATGTATTGGGTACAATATTATAGTCGATGATCTGCGATTGCTGAGAATATTGTAAAGCGTTCTTATATTGCCTTAGATGATGATAAGTGAAGCAGTGTGCTTCGGTGTCGGCGTGGATATGTGTTATCGTATTCTCTTCATATATACCAGCATCCTACAGCCACAGCTGATTATTCTTTTTAGATTTTCGCATTTATAAGAACATAATCGATTGTCTTAATTTAAATTTTATTTCTCTTTTTTTAGAACTTTAATTCAAATTTTGTAAGATTTGAGCCTTCTGATGTGTCCCCTGAGTAAGGACGAAACTAGTCGGAATTGTTCCTGGCACATCCATATTCATACCCAGCACCTACACTGACACACTTGTGATTGCTTTATTACCGAATGTTATCATGTATAATAAAACAATTTTTGTAAAGAGTAACAATGATAATATCCTAATGAACGTCGATATCTGTTCCAAAATACCAATAAACGGGAAATGAGTTCATGAAAAAACTTTATCAATGAATTTAACTTCACGTATTCATCATGATATATTATCAGAGATTGAAATTTATCAAAATGAGAAGGTTGCCATTCGTTGAAAAGTTCTCAAATAGTTCACGCAGCTCTGTTTGTCTATTTTATGATAAAAAAAAATGTCGGCGAAAATGAATTCGGCATTCGATGAATAACTTTCAGCTCCTACTTATAACACGTCATCATATTTGCACTTCTTTCATTCATATAAGCTATTCCATCGTTTGCCGTAATTTTATGTACCCAGTGAAAAATAGTCAGGAAAAAAGAAGTGAACGCATTCATCAAAACATAGAAAGCTATTTTATTCACGATTATCGCATTTCGTGGTTTGGTGAATGCGCTCTAAGTTGACAAGAATATATTTTACATCTGACGGAAAGCATTCTTTATCGTTGCACGCTGTCATGGAATATTTTATTTTCAGTTCAAACTCGTTTTTCTTCTGAATAGAATACTTTCCGAACTAGTCCAAGAACTGGTACAATGCTACTCCTTTCGTTCTATATGAGAACAGTCAGATTGAATTCTGTTCAAAGAAACTCGCTTTGTTCGACGTTCTGTAACTAAATGTCTAAGAGTATATTTGTCGAAATAATGAATACATTCCAGACAATCAAGCATCATCATTGAAATGAAAAGAATGTGTTTCCTATCGTTCACCGTTTTTTTAATATAAATATATATATCACGCATTTTAATATACGTATATAGATTTTAAAATACGTGACATATATCTATATGAAAAAAATATACAGAGTGGGTCAAAAGCAAGAAAACAACTCTTATTTGATTTTGCTCTATACATGAATAATAAAATGTCTTATTTATACTACAAATACCAGGTGGTGGTAATCAGAGGCATAGCATATTATCAGTCTCTAGACTCAATAGTTTATTTCAAAAACGCACCGATGTGTCCCATATAGTCCTATATGACTGGAACAGAAATCATTGCTCTCTTATTGACTTCAATTACCACCTATCGCCTGGCTCTGTACCAATGTGCAGAATAAGATAGTCAGATGAAAAGTGGGAATTGAAGTCGACAAGAATGCGATGATTCCTATTTCAGTCACTTAAGAGTATACAAGACATACAGATATTGTTTTGAAATAAACTATTGAATCTAGAGACTGATAATATGCTATGCCTCTGATTCCCACTACCTGATATTTGTAATATAGATAAGACGTTGTATTATTTTTGTATAGGATAAATCAAATAAGAGTTGTCTCCTTACTTTTAGCCTACTCTGTATATTTTTTGCATATAGATATATATGTCATATACTTTCATATGATGAGTATTTTCACTTCCAATTCATATCAAGAAATTAGTCAAAATGGACAAAATGCTAGCCTTTCAAATAGACAATCTTGTGTTCGAATCTAATACAAAGATCGAATACGATATAATATAGAAGGAATCGATTCTGAGCAAATTACAGGCGAACAAAGTAAGAAAGTTTTCGAGATAATTTGGAATTCGTCTTTTTACAATTCCTTTTATAACAATGACTGAGAACATCTTCGTAAGAAAATGAAATCCATTATTCATCATTCTGAATAGGAACGCGTTCGCTATGATTTTTTTTCTTACATATTGACACAACTGCTGACGTAATACTACATGATAAACTGCATTTCATAGATTTCTATTTGTTCTCCTTCATATATTGAAGATAAAAAAAATGTCAGGCATTGAAAGCATACAACTTGGTAGTCGTGTGGGCACATGCATAGATCTCTAATAATAATATCTTCTATATATGTGTAGTTGTATGACTCCAACAAAAAGAAATATAAGATAAAATACAATATTATGGTCTATATAAATAAAAAAAAGCAAACTATGTAGTATTCACTCATTCTTTTTCTCTCTGTAATGAATGAGCTATCTAATCCATATTTATTATTCGCATACGTTTGTAGGCCAGATAAGAATGTTAAATGAATTTTGTTTCATCATTATGTTTTAGTTGTGTCTCAACATAGAGATGATAATAAAGTATCATAGTAAAGTAGCACTCGAGGTAGATCAGCGTAGTTTTGCTAAAGCCTATCATTGTTAAATAAGAAAGAAGACAGCTATTTTGTGTTTTTTACTTTCTATTCAGTTCATTTGATTCAACGAGCGAAAAATGATTGTAATTCCTATGAATACAAATACAATTTATGTCGAGATGATTCAAGGTAAGTAATAATTCTTGAATTTGATATGATCTTTAATTTTGACTTTCAGGTAGATGCTTCGAATCGAACTTGAATTCGGCATATCCATTACATTTAAAGGAAATAATTAGTGAAAGTGAATATCAAGAATCGATTAGTAGAATTAATCGCGCTATTACTGACAATAAAACTGTAATAATTTGTTGTATCCTTTTGGTCTTTAGCATTTTTGGACTGTCGCTTTCCATTATTATTTTGCGTAACACAAAATCAAAGCGGATAGAAAGAGCGCGAGAAGCAATTGTTGAAGAATCGATGAAATATTCTTCGAGATCACCAATATCATGTCGTTGGAGATTAGATTCTACTGGATATTTCACTCCAGGGCGTAACCCACTGATTATTTATCGTGTAAATATTATTTATCTTACATACAACTAACGTGACGTGATTGGCGTTAACTCTCTATTGAAACGATATGATCACATTAAACATATGTTGAACGATCATGCTTTATGCAATATATTGATCGAACATTTCTGTTTAAAATGCTTCTGTATAGTAAAAACGACCGAAATATATGAATAATTACGGTGATTGTCAATAGAAATATTCCTCTATGATGTTTTTTTTGTTTCGACTAATGAATTTTTCATGCAGTGAATAAGTGAGGGACTTTAAACTTTCCTGTGAGCAATAATGCAAAAACTTTGCTTGCATTTTGGAAGTTTATATAGAGTTCTATCACAAACCAACGAATCATGAGAAGAAAATTTTTTTCTGTTGAAGTATGTAAATTGAAGTATAAAAACAGAAAATTGTTAAAAATATTTGTTCCTAACAATGACGCAGTGTGGTAGTTCCCGTAGATAGATAATTTCTGAAGTATTTCTTTGTGAAGAAAAGTCTGTGTCGTCTATAAAAATATTTTCAATTAAATATCAAATGACTCTACACTGAGTCGGATAACATTAATCACTCCTATTTCATCTCTGCTAGGGACATTTTCTCTAATTATCACCAGTTACTAAATATTTGTCAATACATAAATAAGAAAAGAGTTCAAAAATCATCGAGTAAAAGATAGAATCTATATTTTTATGTTCGAATTGATTCATCTTATCGCACAACATATTTCCATAGCATACTTCAGCTTTATCAAAATATTCGTTGCTTCAAATATTACATTTTTTCTATTATTCTACTAGTTATCATAACAAGTAGGACATTGTATTAATATATGAACTGTAGACTACTTGATACTGAACAAACTACGTAGTAGTTTATATTTTGGTGTAGCCTGAGTCTTCTCTTCAGCCACACCTAGTCTTAACGTTAAAGATCCTCCACCACCCTTTTTAGATGTGAAAATGAATTTTTTTTTCTTGTTTTATCGCTATATATATATCCTTTGAGTTGTCCTCTACTTATTTTCAAAAAGACTTGTTTTTATGCCAATGACTAGGCCTCAAAAAATCGATTTTTTTAAAGGGTACTTTATAACACAAAAATGAGATTTTTTTCGTTGTTTTTCTTACATTTTTATGAAGTTTGAGATATGACTCAACTTTAGTTCAACACACCTAATTCTATATGATTGAAGTAACCAATTGAAAAATCTATCATATTAAATATAGTTAGATCATTCATCGATTCGATTTTAATACTAAGAGCTCCCCTATAGTTGCTATTCATTTGCATACTACTTTTGGAATGATTCTCGTCGATTTGACACTCGAAGTACTTGTTTTTTACTCTCTGAATTACATCAAAGGGTATGGGTGTATGACTTCTCTGTTTCCACATCCGCACTCTTCATCTCGGAAAGTCTTATTGGACAAAAGCTAGATCATGAAAGCGTTGGATTTGCATAAATTCAAGTGTAAAATACCAATGTTAAGATGTTGGATCTCGTGTATTTGCTATGATATCCCCGTTTTCGCTCTACCTCAATATATATATATATCTTTCATTCTGTAACAAACGAAGATTACTCACTCTGCATATGACTGTCTTTTCAGTATAGGGAATATTTTCAACAATAAAATGATACTATCATTTTTCATTTCACCTGCTATTTGCTTTTATATCGTATATGAGCCTGGCAGAATTTCTAATAGTTGTTCGATGAAAATCAGACAAACTACTTAAAATAAAATTCAGATTGTTGTAAATGCTTTCAACAATCTCATTTATTAATAATTAATTATTGTAAGTTATTGAGTACCAATATAGTTCACTAATTTAATATGTATTTCAGCTAGCAATAGATATTGATTATACTGGTACTCTGAACAATGAAAGTGGAGTGTATTATTTGAATCAAGTTAGTTCTGAACGGCAAAATAATAATGCACCTCCACCGTATTCTGGTCAACCTGTAAAATATTGTTCTCAATGCGGCGCATCGCGACAAGATCTTACAGCTAAATTTTGTTCATCATGTGGACAAGCATTCAATTAATATTGGATATTTATTCGTTTACTCGGAATCACTTTTTGCTGTAATTTGCTTCGTTTTCTGTCATAAAATCGAACTAATTGTGGCATTATAGGAAAAAATTATCATTGAGATTGCGACCCAGATTTGATACGTGTTGGACAAATTCAAAGTTTGAGCAAACTTGCGATCGACAGTCTACTGAAAGGTTTTTTAGGCTTATGGTGTGGGGTGGGTGTGGGTATGAGTAAAAAGAAGAACTAAATTCGTATTCACACCCTGTTTGCATAGTTGGTTGCTTCGGCGAATTGTAAAAATTATTGATACGGGAGAGAGACACGTTTAGAATATCACTGTAAAAAAGGAAAGAAAACGTGATTGGTCAGTTTCAAAACTTGATCGATCATTGGATAACTCATTTAATGGTCTTTCAGTTGCTTTATGATTTGATTAACTTATCACTTTTACACGTGAAAATTTTTGTCATATTAGAAGCTATACAACAATTATCTGACTATAAACAAAAATAAAAATGTTCTACTTAGCTTTTTCCAACTTGTGTAAAACTTTTTACTGTTCTTTTTATCTTCACATCAACCAACATTGCATTCACTTTCGAATAGACTTGTTTCATACTTTTTCTCATTCTCATGCATATAGAAAGAAAGAAATTAAGGAATCTCAATAAATTCATACTGAAAAAGCTTTGATACAATGGCATCGTTCGAACCAGTCGTAGTGTTATTTGGATCTAGCACAAGCATCTCGGCTGCCAACCTACGATTGCCTGTATCACTCTTGTTTGTATTCGATGTCACATCGCTTGAATAGCTTGTTAGTGCCAGTCCACAACTGCTGGATACATGTTTAAGCCCGTACTTTGTGATTCTACTTGATCCCATTTACAAAAATCTTATGATGCGTATTAACAGTCAGAGTGAAATGAATCGAATGACAAATTTGTCTCGACAATTAACACTGGATTTGTCCAACGACATCGTTCGCTCTTTGACTTTTGAAGGTGAAAAGCAAATAAAATTGCAACGAATGTCACTGGTGAAAATTTATTATCAACAAGCACAGATACTGAGGGAATAGGTCATGTCATTTTTCAAGGTAGAATCAATATATCTGATTTCAATGTTAGATTTCATCTTATTTTAGGCTTAACCTTGCCATATTCTTCTTATTTCACTAAACAGCAGCCAAAAAAAGTCTCGACAGTGTCCAGCAAAAGTTACAACAATTTTGTAAGTATAATTGCACATAAACTCGCAGAAAGAGAATAACTCTACTTATTGCCTATAAACAAGAGCACACTTTCAGCACAATTTGTTGGGCGATCTGTCAACTATCCAGTTGATGAAAACTCATACTTTAGGAAATCTTACTGTAAATTACTTGCTTTTTCATGTCTAGTAAAGTAGAAAATGGTGCAGATTTCACACTGATCTAGCCATTCATCAATATATGTTTGCACGATGCTTATGTTAATTTATCTTATGTACAAAACTCGGCTATACTTCAACAGTCGTTGGTCAACTCAACGGCTATATACCAAATAGTGACCTACATTCATGAGAATGTGAGCATTGATGCTGAAATCAAATGGAATTTGGGCTATATGCTCGATAAAGAAAGACGAGTTTTGCAAATGTCACCACTCGATACAAATCAATTAATTGAGGATTCTCGATTCCAGTTAGTACTTCGTCGAGTCCACATTACATTTGCTGAGCGACAAATAGAAATTACTGCAGATATATTTGATTGATACGCAAAATGTATCAAACAAGGATATCTTCACGTAGAATTAAGAGCACGAGAACTGTCTAATTTTTATTTCATCATTTCATATTCTTCTCTTTGGAATAGCCTATACTGACTTTTCAAGAAGAAACAGTCAAATCCAATCTACGCAGACAGAAGCCGGACTCTGTGTTGTTTGAAAGATTTAGATATTTGTCTTCTTTTGATTGTTCTCTCTATGACGATTGGAAGATTAAATCGATTTCGTTCATTTGACTCGATGAAATACTGCATGATTCCGAAGGTGAATTTGATCGAGTTATTAAATGAATTCAGTGAAATTTTTTCAACAAAGTAACAGATTGTGTCTCATTTATCGAAATACAATTACTCGAACATCGTTACATTTTTCTGATTGAATTGAGATCACTTGGCAACGAGTTATTTCTTTCAGGGTTATGCCTGATGCAACAAAATTTTTTTACATATATTTACTGTGCACAACTTGGTTTGCATTTGAACTGGACTCGTGATTATTCGCAAATTCGAAAAGTGTATAATGAATTTGTAAAGCTCACCGATCGAATCAAAACAGAATTTTAATCAACTTCAGCTGTCTTTGAACACGCAGGAAACTAAATCATATACTTCATTGGCCACGACTAATAAACCAAAGGTGAGTTGAAATTTCATTACAATAAGTAAGAGACTCTCCCTGTGATAGATTCAATACAAACTCTTTTGTTCATAGTCTTTTCTATTTTATAGGTTTTACAGGAAATAGACGATAAAGAATGTCGATCTCCATTACCATTGACTGTTTATTATTCCGAACAAGTTGATTTATTTATGGCTCATCAACAAACAAGTGATACTCGTCTTTTCATGCTACATATACTTAAATCAAAAGCGCAAATGATTGCTGAATTTCGTCGTATGTGCAATGATAATCAAGCGACTCTAGACAAGATTGATGTTTTCAAAAATACATACAATTCGAATACAGCTGTATAATGATACACACGTGATTCTTTCGTATGGCGAACCATTAACTAAGCACTTCGAGCAAGTATGTTGATACGATGTTTAAATTACAATACATTCTCACTGATCTCTACGCTCATTTGGAAGAATCATACCAACAAAGGCATTCATCTTATCGACAGTTAACGACAGAGATATTTTATCGGGATCAACTAATGTCAAGCAAAGAATTTGATTCTTTCAAAGAGCTTCAATGTAGTATCATTTCAATAAACACATTCTTGTCGACGACAGCATCGATGCAAATCGCTCTTATGTACGCTGACAAATATCATGAAAATCTCCATGTGATTTCAGTCATATTTTATCATTGAAACAAATTCAGGAAAGCATACGCATCCATATGTCAACATTTTTCATTATTTAATGTATCAAGACGAAGACGAAACTCTGTTTGTTATGCGCAGTGTCTTTCGCATAGGTAATATTCAAGTGTGGGTGTAGATGTGATTGCAAGTGTGAGATATGGATATGAGTAATGCTGGGGTGTGTGAGTGTTTCAGCAGTTCATCTTCAGAGTAACACAAAGACCCACATCCACACCCTAACCTGAATGAAAAGTCTCAAATACTTGTAAATGCTATGCGTATCAATCGCACGCTTACTTTTATTGATATGAACAAAAACGAATTTGATAATGAAGAAATCAGATTTATTACATGAGCATTACGTCAAAATGCAACATTCATTGGGATACAATTTATGTATTTCAACGTTTCTCACAGAGGTCAACATCAATTGCAGACACTTTAAATGTCAACAAGAATATTGTCTTTATATTTCATCCCAACTTGGCAGACACAATTCTTCTTCCTTCACAGGTTAATAGACCGGAACTTATATTCTTTCCATGAAATAACGGATATTCGTTTTATTTATTTTGCTTTTATATCAAAAGAGAAATCATTATTTGACATAATTAGGTTGAAAACTCCAACAATATTGAATTTCCAAGACAATTTTAATGAATTGTCTATCAGAAAACTATTTAAGCCATTGTTCGAGAAGTAATTCTTAGGTTGTTGATGTAAATATTCTCTTTGTCTATATACACGCTCACCTTCACATCCGTAATTACACTCACACCCCTCAGCCTTTTCCGATTAGTGATATGTAAACGTGTTCCATTAACAAGATGACAAATTCGTAAGCGTTCTCTTATGCTCGCATCGAAGAATATAATGTCGTAACAAAACAACTCTTTTTTTAATTTTGTGTAGAATATGTCTATAAGGTCTGTGTTTAGAAACCAATTTTTAAACTATAACTTTTCGAATATGTTAATCTAACTGTGTATTTTTGAGCCAGTACTTGATAGAGAAATAAAAGATCAATAAAACTACGTCGTTTTAAAATCGATCGATATACATTTGTGATAAAAAAAGAAATTTGTTTTTTTATATTCTTATACGTGTATGTCAATTTTGATGTAATAATGAAGCAGTTTTCCGAGGAAACTTTTTGATAACAAGTTCTTGGTGGTAGAATTTTAGCAGCATTCGATAGAAGAATGAAACATCTATAACAAGGGTCATTTACAGATAGAGGAAAATTTATACGTGTATTGGAAAAATCAGGTCATTGATGTGAAAAATTTGTTTCAATTGTTTGTTTGTGTTTTAATATTTTAATTATATGTTGTAGAAGAAACTTGTTGCTCAATGATTTAGATTTACTTTATCAGATGTTTCATTGTTCTGCATTCTTACTCACGTCAAACAGTTCAATGATAAGAGATTATAAGATCTCACTTCTGATCTTGCCTGCTCTTACAAGATCAGATAAAAACATACATCGGATCCATTCATCTGCATAACTTATGATGCAAAAATAATTGCCGAAATTCATTCGCTACTCGCTCTCATAGTGGTTAGACGTGCTTGCTCTTGCCGCTTTTTTGTGTTCGTTCTCTTCTCTTTTCTTTGTCTGTTTACACAATAATCAAAGACTAAAACTCGTTGATTGTTGTAGTAAATGACGTCTCTTAGTAGACAAAATAATAATCTGGTTGATCTTCAGCAACCAGTTCGTTTGCCCGAAGAAAACTCTCGAATGTATGCAGTGATGAATAATGTATCACTAGCTCCAAACGACGAGATATCGCATGAACAGCAAATTGTCTATTATAATGCACCAGTGAACTACCAGCCGATAAATAATCAACAGCCATACGTATATTTACAACAATTGCCTAACAGTCACACAGTTAATCAATACTCATCAGCTAGTTCAACAGCTCAACATAATCAACAACAACCAGGATCGTCTTTCATAAGTATTCCTCCACCACTGATGCAACAGTCAATGATACATTCCAACATGAATCAACAACAACCGGTATTATCAGTACCACAACCATCCATCAATGTAACAGCACCGCCTTACTCATCAATGATTAACCCAACAGTATCTTCAACACCAATATCAGCTCCCAACAAGAGAGGTCGCAATGATACTAGTGGTTTATCGGATTCCAATATCCAAGTACGTCCCCAATACCCTCAGTCCTCTCTTGCATTTAATTCGATTAATACCCCCAATAAACGAATTCGTGGATTCAATCAACAACGTAATGATGGCGCTTATTTAGGCCGTTATGCACAAAATCAACCAGCGCAATTCAATCAAAATTCTCCGAGGGCAAGGGACATGGAGGAACGGAATAATAATCTGCAACAACCATCACTAGCGGCCTGTCGTTTCGCTACGACTCGCTTTCCTTTTTCACCCTTCTCTGTTATTTTCTCACAAGAAGTCCGTGAGAAGTTAGTCGTTGACGATTTGATCAAACACGCACTTGCTCATCTAAACATCGAATTAAAAACTGTTGCTTATCGTCGTGGAAGAGCAGAAAAAGACGAATGCCGCATCCTGATATTCGTGGAGAATAGTGAATCGTTTGCGTTCTTGTATGATCGTAGTAATTGGCCCACACAGCTAGCAGGCTGTCAATTCACAACAAAAAGTCCTTCGATTCCTCCACAATTGGCCCTAGTCTTACCGGTTGTATCACTTCTAGTTGATTGGGATGATTTCGTGCAGGAAGTGAAAGACAATTATCCAGGTGTAGCAAATATTATTCGTTTAAAAAATAAAGCACAGCAGCCGGTACGCGCCGTGAAACTGGAGTTCCTATCATCTAAAGTACGTAGTGAAATATTAGAAGCAGGTGAAATCGGTATCATGCACATGAAGTACAAGGTGGTGGAATACTTTGCTCAAGCAAACGTCTTAATTTGTTCCAACTGTTTTGGAATAGGACATTTCAGAAAGAACTGTCCGCAGAAAGAAGAATCCACATGCAAAACCTGTGGCGAAAAATGCCTGAACTTGAATGAGCACCAATGTTCTGGAATTTTAAAATGTATACACTGTGGGGGGCCCCATATTTCTAACGATTCAAAGTGCAGAATCGTGAAAGACTATCGAGCTGCTCTCACGCGTAATCTCTTGGCTAAGGTGGCACCAACAACCGTGGAAGATCTAAGTTCTCAGCGAGCACAGTTAAATAATCAGCTGTTCAGCTCTACGTCATGTCGTCTGCCTTATTCTACTGTCGCTCAAGCAATGCCGTCGAACATGAACGATTTTATTGGTAAGAAACTTGATAACATTTTAGCAAAAGTGGAAGAAGAATTTAATGCAACTCGTCGATCTATTGGGGAACTAAAAGACGAAATGAGTATTCGTTATGACGAAACAAAAAAACAAGTTGATACACTAGAAAACAAGGTGAAAACAACGGAAAAGAAGTTGGAGGATCTCTCCCTACGAATGTACACAATAATGCAGAACATATGTACGTCCATGTTGGATCCACAAGGTGCACAGAGCACAAATTGGAAATCGTATTGGCAGGAACAAATCAAAACGCTGGTTGAATGCAGATCGTTCTTCGCGAAATCTACAGAATGATCAATCCGGTAACTGATAAGTACAGCTTTGATTTTAATACTACTCGTTTTCTGGATACAGCTCGTAATACGCTTTCGCCAAAAGATTTTTCTCTGCTTTCGGATGTTCTGTTAGATTGGCACTCTGCTTCTTCTTTAACTCATCTTGCTTCGAAATGGAAACCTTTCCAAAAATCGTCCACGCATCAATCTTATTCTTATCTACATATGCTTTGCTTTAATGTTCGTGGTCTTGATCTAAGATGGGGCGAAGTCTGTCTGCTGGTGAGAACACATCGTTCTGATATTATAGTTCTGGGCGAGGTTGGACACGTGGATTTCTCTCTAATTGGGGCCGCCTTTTCAAATTATCGATTCTTCTATCAAGGTGGGGAGAATGCGCATGGGGGTGTTCTAGTTATGATACGCAATGACATATCTGCCACAAGAGTCCACTGCTCACTACCAAATGTATGTACGATTGATCTGCTCTTAGAACAAACAGTTCGACTTATTGGAATATACGCACCTGCAAGTAAAACATGGGACTGGTCGGACCTGTCTCCGTTCGTCACCACTCACTGCATGATTATGGGCGACTTTAATATCGATATCGAGAAAGATGGCGAAAAAGCCAACAATCTACTTGAATGGATGGATTCATGTTCGCTGGGATCTATTGTTCCTGACTCAAATACATCGCTTCGTTCGGAGCGCACGATTGACTATGTCGCAGCTGTCGGAGTAGATCTTACGATTCAAACGTGTGATGGTGATACATTGAGTGATCACAAGCCCTTACTCGGTGTACTAGCATGTGATAATGTTGAAGCCTGCGAAGGATCGCGAACAAGGTGGTCGGTCTTCTCGTTAGTGTTGTCGTACACGTCAGGCTTTTGGGAAAAAGAATGGAAGGATGGATCATACGATGTTATATATGAACAGTTTATATCTTTTCTGGCACTTCTGGCCGCCAGGTGCAAACAATATTTTCCACTTAAACTTGCTCGTCCTTCTGTTCCTCCTGAGCTCATGAAGCTTCTAGCGCTAAGTCGGTCATTATCGTTCAAAGCAAAACGAAAGGGAGATATGGTACTCCGTCAAGAAGCTCGTCGTTTACGAAATCTGGCGCGTTTCGAATTAAAACTTGTTCAACAGAACCATCTGGCCAAACTATTAAAAGAAAGACATGCGCCAGCTGAAAACTCTACCTTATTTTGGAGTAAAGCAAAGAGACAATTCAGGACTGTCTCCTCCTCGTTGAGGGGTTTCAAGCTATCGAACGGTGAAATAATAAAGGATGCACAATCAATGGCAAACACCGCTGCTGAACACTATGAAAAACTGTTCGAAGCTCCGGTGGTGGTACGTCCACACCCATATGTCGATGCACCTCTGGCCCGATGGGAGAATGTGTCAGATCCGATACCGCTGGTGAACTATCCCGAAATACTAGGTGTACTACGAACTAGAAAGAAAAAGCAATCACAAGATATTCATGGACTCTCACCATATATGCTGGATAAAATACCTAGAAATTACTGGCATCATTTCGTACAGTTATATAATTATTCGTTTACCAAAGGCTATATTCTAAAGAAATTTAAAGAGGTGAGAATGATACTACTGGCTAAGAAAAATGCTATATGTGCACCGGACCAGACAAGACCGATTTCACTTCTCGACTCGTTTTTGAAAATACAAGAAAAACTCTTCTTGAATCGATTTGTTAAAGTTTTGAAGGACCGTGGCATTCTTCCAGATAATCAATCGGGATTTCGTGCTGGGCATAGACTTCAAACACGGGTACTGCTACTCATCGAGCAAATATCGTCGTACATGTCGAATAGCTCTCCAGTCGCAACAGTTTTTGTAGATTTTAAATCAGCATTCGATCAATTATGGTTCGAGGGCTGTCTTGGTAAACTCGCCAGAATGGGTATCCCACATGCATATGTCAACTGGATTCGAGCATGGCTTAGCGATAGACAAGCAGTTATTGAAGTCCAAGGAAAAAGATCAAAATGGATTGCAATTGAACGCGGTGGTCCTCAAGGCTCCTGCTTCACACCGACATTGTTCATCACGTACCACAGTGATATGGCCGACTTTATTCCGAAGGCAATGTCGTTCTTCTTCGCGGACGATCTGGCTGCAGTTCTAGCGGGTCGAATAGGTATTAAGTATACAGATCAGTGTATAGATCTCGAACGCCGATTACAAACGCTCCTGGAGCAACTCGAAGTCTACTCGATTCTAGCTGTACAACCAATAAATTACTCAAAAACTCAAGCAATGTTTTCAGCACGAGCCGTCGGCTACCCGAACCCAATGCCACAGCTCCGATGTGGTGATCAATCGATTAAATGGATTTCCTCGTTTAAGTACCTCGGATATTGGTTAACAACAAAGATGGGATGGGGAAATATCATTGGAATGACGCGTCTAAAAGTGCGTCAACGTACAGCATTGATTAATTCATTCAGGCTCAGTGGCATGTCTTCGATGCAATTACGACGAGTTCTTTTTTCGACTTTCGTACTACCGCATTTCACCTGGCTATTTGGGATCTATCCATTATTCACAGATACTCAGCGGATGGAACTCAACCATTTGTACTTTACATTGTTGAAACGAATTTATCGATGTCAATACTGGGAGGACTTATTATTTTCGTCGATATATAAAGAAAGGACACTAGACGATCTGTGCTTCACATATTGGGAAAAGTACCTCAAGAAGCTGTCAAAATCGGTAGATGGGTATCTTCTATTAGAACAATCTGAACTGAATGCCCATAGATCGAATTGGGTAGAGGGAGCAAGGCGAATTCACTGTCTTTACAGATCAAAAAGATTCGTGCCGCACGTATCTGTATTAGGGCAAGCGCTTCGATGGATGGAGATTCATGGAACTTCGGATTCAGTAGTGGAACTGAACGAAGAAGATCTTGGATGTTTTGCTCTTTTTCCCGAGAGTTTTTAGGCGATGGTCCTCAACGACAGTATGTGAAGGTCACCCTGACAAAAAAAAGAAGAGGGAGAGAAGAATAAGAACAGAGAAAAGTGGGAGTGAAAGAGAAAGAGAGAAGGAAAAAAAAAAAAAAAAAAAAAAAAAGGAAATATAAAAAAAAGAAGAAAAAGAAAACCGGTGGATTCAGATATGAAAGGAATGTTTATACATACTATTTAACACATTGATATCGGGTATCTGCACAGTTATTCTGTCGGTCGTCCCTCTTCTCGTCTTATTATTTTTTTTTCTCAAGCCACTTGTATTACAAAAGTCGAATACCCACGGTCTACTTCAGCTACACCGGTTATTATATATAATAATGGCTCACTACGTTCGATTATTCGTCTTCTGGTACATGTACATCACGTTAATAGCTGCGAGCAATCCAATACCCACGCCGGAGTATCATCAGTTTTTAGAACGCGCATTGCAAGCTGCATTAAAGAACCAACAGCAGCAAGAGGAATCAAATTCAGACAAGGATGATCATCTCCAAAATGAGAATAAAAATCAAGGATTAATCAACACAATCGTAAATCATAATAATAAATTGAAGAAGTTCGAAAACAAATTCAATTTTATTGTCAATAACTACGCNACGAAATTCGACGTTACCGATTAGATGTTTACTGCCAAGGAACACTGGTCGCTGGTGAAGATGAAAAAGGTAATCGTTTCAATCAACTCAAAACACCCCGTTATCTCTTTGTTGATCGAGATTACTCATTATATGTGTCGGATGACAAGAATCATCGCGTGATGAAAAGGATGGAAGGTTCTCAAGAAGGAGTAATCGTACCTCGTGGTCAGTAGCAACGGCAGTGGAAATGAAATGAATCAGTTGAGTAGTCGTATGAGATCGCCCTTCGATAAGCATGGCCATCTTTATGTCGTCGATCGCAATCATAGTCGAGTACAAAAGTTTGAAGTATTATCTTTATGATGTTTCTTTGTCGTTTTCAAATTGAAACCAAGTTTATACGGGCAAAGTTTCCTCTGCGCCAATCTCATATTTTAAAATAAATGTTAGATAAGCAAGGGAAAGAAGAACGAAAGTAAGAGAGAATCTTTTTAGTTTCTGATTATGTTGTTTATAAATGCACCGTGTCGTAAAGGAAATTTATTCGAATTGCTGGACTAAACTTATAGTGGAAGCACATACCATCTTTTGGTTCAATAAGTCGGCTCAACAAGCACTACGCAGCTTTATAAACCGACTTCAAATGTCTTGTTGATCTTGCAGAATTGGTGGACTGCTATCGATGTCTGCGTTAAAATGATGTTACAATTTTGATTGTAAATGATCAAATACAAGCATTAGCACATGTTAAATGAATATTCATATATGTAAACCTGTCACGTGTTCGTAAACGTGCATCTTTGTAATCTTTAAAAGCATATTTTTTACAATCAACTAAGATCCTAAAGACAAATAAAAATGAACACGAATATAATTAAAAAGCATCAATTAATCAGAATCGTAGGAATGCAACAAACAATGGAACTGCACAACGTCAATTGCATTTTTATAACAACAATCGGATGTCTCAAAATAATACACAAGGCTCACCATCAACATTTAAAAGACATCTAGCTAGTCACAGTACACTTGGTGATGATGTTAGATACGTCAACAATAAAAGACAACGAAAAAATAGCCAAGGAAATGCTGAAGAAATTCATGATCATGACGAACGTATCGTAGAATGGACTGAATCGAATAAGCATCATGGTATTTTTTTTTAATGTTAATCAAGCTGGCAACGATCGTAGTCAAAGTCTCATTTCCAAGCAAGTATTTAATTATGCAACCGAATGTCACTTTCCACCGATCAAAATAGCATGCACACCTAAAATTCAAAATCAAAATGGAGCTAGCTTTGTTCAAACACTCATCAAACACATAGAAAAGAAATTTAAGAACGAAAACTCAACATGCAAAAAACTATTAGCATTTGATGCATTTTGGGTAAATTCAGAAGCGGATATGATGGTGTTAACAAAATGTATTGAAATATTTATTCATTTATGCATATAAGCGAATTATCCGCATGAAATAAATAATTTAAAAATCGAACCTCTGTTGCCAAAATATTTACCACCACAATCTCCTTATTGATTAAATTTGTTCACAATCACATTTCAATTGATGAAATTCGTCAAGAAGTAAAAGAGAAATATACTTCACAATATTCATGTAACGAATTAATTGGAATTAAAACAAATCGAACGAGGCATATCAGAGTTGAATTTACTGATCGAAAGGATTATAATACCATACTCAATAATGGACAAATATAATTTTTTAGTCAACTTTACACAGTGAATGAATTTCTCGAAGCTCCAAAATTACTTATTTGTTCTAAATGTAACTCCCCGGGACACATGAAAAAGCAATGTCAACTTAATTATGATCGATGTCTTCGTTGTGGATGTGACTGGAAAACCGGTGATCATTCCGAATGTTCGATTAAATGTCATCATTGTAGTGGTGAACATTTATCTACGGACTATAAATGTCCAGCTCTAGCTGATTATCGATGTGAACTCGTAAAAGAACTAAAACGTCATCCTGAACGTTTGCCCGAACATGTACAACTATTTATACCAGCTCAGTGTGGAGATAGGAATGACCATTCACCTGTTATTACAAATTACCAAAAAAATGAACAAAAAATTAGATCAACAGTTAATGCAACATTTGGTATTAATGCCCACTCTTGACCTCAACTTAATCCTAGTTCAAATACCGTTATAAATGAATCGCTAATAGCGCAAAATCTTAATGAAGAAATTAAGCTGACTCGGGAAAATTTCAATAAAGAATTAAACAAACTGAGCGTGACATACGAAAAACAAATAAATGTTTTTCGAGATCGATGGCACTTAGTGGCTCAACAAACCAAAACACAAAATGAAATGATTAAAACCAAGTCGGCTACAACTCTGTCATGTATTATTCCAATGGGAATAGACCTACTTAGAACTACATCTGAATCTATAAAATCACTTCACAACAATGAACAAAACGAAGAGACCAAAAACAAACTTAATGATTCAGCTGAACAAATACGATTACAGATGAATAAATTGTCTGAACACCATCATATACTGCAACAGTATCAAGAGAAGATGTCTTTATTAATGGATAAACAAACAGCATCTTTAATTGAAGCAATTGACACATTAACATATATAAATGAATAATCAAAGAATAAGATATGCTGATCCATACATTGAAAATAACAACATCGACAATTATCATGGTACTGTAAACGAAAAAAAGATTCTTAAAGAAATATGGAAAGAATGGAACAGTAGAATATCTGATTTTGATATATGCAAACAGTGGCAGAAAGAGAGACCGACGGCAGAATATGAGCCTTTAAACTTACTTCTTTTTAATATTCAATGCCTTAGTACCCATATTGCTGACCTTGATTTTTTAATAGCAACATATAATCCTCAAATTTGCATTTGGACAGGTGTCGGTGCAGGAATAAAAAATCCTCCCCAGATACCTTTCTATAATTGGGTCTGTCAGGAAGGTACTGACTCTTTTGGTGGTGTTGCTATGATTGTTCATAATTGTTACGGGCCTACCCTCACACTGATTCATATTATTATTCTTTTATTGTTTCTTTCGTTCTTCTCTTCTTTTTCTTTATTTGCATGATATCACCTTTGTTGTTATGATTTGATCTATCTTTTTCTTTGTTCTAGTGATATCATGTCTTTCTAGTCATCTCTCTCTTTGTTTTCTATATATATATAGTTCTTCTTCTGTTTATGAAAAGTCAGATCGAGTGATGCTATATGTTTTTCCTCGTTATCTTTTTTTTTATGTACTTCCATCTTTAAAATAAAGATTTCAAACATTACATCTCTTTGACCCCTAATATTTGGTGCCGTGACCGATAATTTTATTATTATTTACTAATAATAAAATACGAACCAACCCACAGCAGAAAAATTCATATACCACCAGAATTAAAAAAAAAAAAAAGAAAAAACAACAAATATATATATAGCTCGGTAAGTGAATTTTTTTTCCTTCACTTTAATTTAGAGGTAGTTTCATTGGAAACTGTCTGTGTAACCTCAACTGAATTGAAAAGATAGTTCCATTAGGAATTGTCTGTGAGGGTTATAATAAATACGAAGAAAATAAGTCCATGAATTATTATACATACGACATTATCAATTAAATTCAACATCACATTATCACATTTCTTTTTTTACTGACATTACAAATAACGGCTTATAATTTACGAAGCATTGATATTGATCCGGAACCAACCGGTGATTTATTAACAAAAACATCCGAGCGTATAGTTAAAAAATTAACTCTGGAATCATTGAATAACGCTACTGAACATATTCAAACAATGCCTAATAACATGCAAGATTCAGTGATGATGATATGTTATCGTGAATGCTTATCAAATCTACAAAAATTCAACGGTGGTGAAGAATATAAGATTTCACAGTTTATCAACAACATTGAAAGAATTGGAAAATTAATCGATGGGAATGATGATATCTTACATTGTATGTGTACGGCAAAATTAGATGGTGAAGCAAAACGTTGGTACGAAGATAATATGTCATTAACTCAATGGGAACAACTAAAATCGGCTTTACTGGAAAGATTCACACGATCCGATTCATCGTCAAAAATATTCGAACAATTGAAAGAACGTAAACAAAAAATAGATGAAACAATCACATCTTATTATGATGCTATTATTAAATTATGCCATGAATATGATTCATCCATGTCACAAAAAATGATGATATCATGGTTAGAAAATGGAATTAAAGATTCATTAAAAATTCAAATTAAACGACAAATGAAGGTGTTATCTGAATCAGCCCGAACAACACAAGCATTTTTAAAAATTGCAAAAGATGAGCAAGAGCTACAAGAAGAAAATGTTCCAGAACCGGAAGCAACAGCACCGTATGTACCATACTTTGCAAATACAGTATCGACAACACTAAAACAAATGGACAATATACATTCAAACGCATCGCAATATCCATCTCCATTACAAACAACCACAGCACACGAACCCAACAATCTCTACCAACAACAAAAACATTTCAACGTATGGCAACAATCGCCGCCACGAATTCGCCATACACCATCACAACATCGTTCATTTAATTTTCAATCACCATCGTCCACATCTCGCCATAACATACGACATATTCCAACGGAACATGCTGCATCAAACAATTCATCAACCATGAATATACGTCAATATGGTCCCTGTTCTATATGTCAACGAAATAATCACCGTACAATTGATTGTTATTATAAAAAAACATTTGGATGTTATAAATGTGGACAATCTGATCATCGAATACGTGATTGTCCGCAGGTTTTCTACTGACTGGAACCCGTGATGGTGGTGATTCCAGAAATTTAAAACAAAATCCATCAAAAAATTATAGTATTCCATCGAAATTATCAAGTCCTATATTTATCAATGTCCAAGTTAATGAAAAACGACATCATGCTATTATTGATACTGGATCCGCAGTCACCATCATTAATCAACAGTTATTAAAAAATATCTATCATAAGAAATTCATGTATAAACATAAATCACACAAATCGGCTAATTCTACATCGATTAACATTATTGGTGAAATTCAACTTGAAATTAAAATACAAGGTCATAAGACATTAATTCTAGCGGATGTAGCGACAAATTTGATTACTGATTTATTACTTGGAAACGACTGGATTACCGGAAACAATGTTATTATTGATTCACCACGACGACATATTTTTCTGACCGACAAATATTATCGAATAGTAGCAGCAGCGCCATTCATTGAACCACCTGATCTTCATTTACCTATACTTTTGATCGATGAAATTACACTACCACCATATTCGGAAAAACTTATTAACGTAAAAACTACATCATCTATAAAAAATACTATTGATGTTTTATTTGAACCAGCTCGCAATTTATATTCGAAACAAATATTACTTACAAATGCTATACTCAAAATGGAAAATAATAGAAGTCAAATTATGATTATCAATGTCAATGATCGTCAACGTACACTATCACGGAATACAAAATTGGGACATATTTCATTACAGACTGAATTAAATAATTATTTTATTTTACCAGTGCTATCCGAAGAAGGAAATTATCGACCAACACATTCAAAATCATTTATTGATAAGAGGAACAACACTCGAAAGAGTGGTTTCTGTGATCCATTACTCCGTGGGAAGAGGAAGGTCCGATTTACGGACTTTACCTGTGGAAAAGAACGTCATGAAGCACAACAACATCAATGCCATGTTTGTCAAGAACAATTTCTATCCCGAAATGATTTACAACAACATTTATGCCAAAAATGTTATCCATTGGAAATGCGAGAACAGATCGAGAAACTAACTCAACACATCGAAGACATAAAGCAACGACAACAATTAAAAAATATTTTATGGAAACATGGAAAACTATTTGATCTCCGTCAACCATCCATCATCAAAGCAACAGTCCATCATGCCATTGAAACTGGTACTCATCCACCAACTTATACTTCACCATATCGTGTTTCATACAAGGATGAACAAATACAAAGAGACGAAATTGATAAATTACTCAAGCAAGGGATAATCGAAGAATCTATCTCGCCGTGGTCATCTCCAATAGTATTGGTAAGAAAAAAAGATGGTTCTGTTCGATTTTGTATTGATTTTAGAAAATTAAACAATATTACTACGAAGGATGCATTTCCTATGCCTCGCATTGATGATATATTTGACCATTTATCTCAAGCTGAATATTATACCACAATTGATTTTAAATCTGGTTATTTTCAAGTTGGCCTTGATCCGAAAGATCGTCCAAAAACAGCATTCTCTACCAGAGATCAACATTATCAGTTTACAGTGTTACCTCAAGGTGTTACAAATGGTCCTCCAGCATTTCAACGCATCGTTAGTCAAATACTTGGACCTACAAGATGGCAATATTCATTAGCTTATCTCGATGATGTTATAATATATTCAACAACATTTGACCAACACTTACACCACCTTGATGATATTCTTAATCGATTAAATGATGCAAATTTTCGTCTCAATATTAATAAATGTCAAATAGCACAAACAGCGATTGATTATCTGGGTCATCATATTGAACACAGCAATATTAGACCGAATGCAGACAACATTCGTGCATTAGTAGAAACTCAACAGCCAACAACAGCAAAAGAAGCTTTTCGATTCGTCAAAGCTGCTGAATATTATCGTAAATTTATACCCGCATTTTCTACCATTGCACAACCTTTACATCAATATGCACCGACAACTAAAGAACAACGATCAAAAAAATCACAAGCTACACCTATTACTCTATCCGATGATGCACTTGATGCATTTAATAAATTAAAGAAAATATTAACCAATGACTTGATATTACGTATTCCAGATCACAATTTACCATTCAAGATACAAACTGATGCATCAAAAATTGGAATTGGAGCTGTACTTATGCAAACTCATTCACACGGTGATCTACCAATCGCTTACTTATCAAAGAAATTTACACAAACACAAATGAATTGGCCTGCAACAGAACAAGAATGTTACGCTATTATATATGCAATTGAAAAATGGCACAAGTACTTAGATGGACGTTCATTCATTATTGAAACAGATCATAAACCACTATTACCATTCAACTTAAAGCAACAATTAAATTCAAAATGTGAGCGATGGCGTTTAAAATTACAACAATATCAATTTACTGTTCGGTACATTAAAGGAAAACATAATACAGTAGCTGATTATTTATCCCGATCACCAGTCGATAATGGAATGAATGATGAAGATGATTATACACCAACAAAATCCCGATCAACACAAACCGATAATTCCACAACAACACACGTCGTTGCATCCGTCACTACAAGGGCGCAAGCAAAACAACAGATTAATGAAAGGATTGACTGTCATTGGGCAGATCAGTCCTGTGATGAACAACAACAGAAGAGGAATGACGACAGACAGGTCGATCATTTCTGTGTTGCAGAACTTAAACAATCAAATATAACGGATATTAACAATGATCATAATATGATTGTACCATTTACATGGGAACAATTAAAACAGTTACAACATCAAGATGGGCAAACAACACACATGATATCACATATTAAAGATTTCAATGATTATTTTTTAGAAGATAATATGTTAATGAAAAAATCGTCCCCACCAGTACCCTTTGTACCTACAGGACGAATTCGCTCCGACATTATTAAAATTTATCATGATACACCAGCGAATGGAGCACATTTTGGTAGAAATAAAACCACCCACAAGATTCGACAAAGATATTTTTGGCCTAATATGATTGATGATATACGAAATTATGTGAAATCATGTATACCTTGTTTACAAAATAATCATCTGCGACAAAAGCCTCCTGGCGCTCTAAAACCAATCAAACCTCCTGAAGGAGTATGGCAATTGCTTACGATGGACTTCCATGGACCTATTACACCAACGACGAAAAATGGAAATAAATATATTATTGCATTAACCGATGTCTTATCAAAATTTGTTATTACTAAAGCAGTACGTGATTGCACTGCCTCAACTGCAGCACGATTTCTGACTGAAGAGGTGCTCCTTAAATATGGCACTCCCAAATGCATTCTTACAGATAACGGTACACATTTTACTGCTACAATGATGACCGCATTATTTAAAACAATTGGTGTTACACATTTATATTCAACACCTTACCATCCGATGACTAATGGACAAATTGAAAGATTTAATGCCACAATGGACGCTAAAATAGCAGCATTATCAAATGAAAAACGTACAAATTGGGATGAACAGTTACCATTTGTTACATTCAATTACAACACAAGTATCCACACAACAACCGGACAAATTCCATTTGAATTAATGCATGGCCGATCACCAATATTACCTTTCGATCAACAGCAACCATTAATTACACTTTCACAAGACCCAGAGCATCAATTAAAATTAAATCAATATTTATCAACATTAACCGAACAAGCAAAAATTAAAATCTTGGAACAGCAAGCGAAATACAAACAACGTTATGATCGACACCGTGTCAATCCAAATCACACGGTCGGCGACCTTGTATTAATTAAAATATTAAATATGCGCAACAAATTCGACGCGCGATATGAAGGACCATTCCGAATAACAAGAAAACTCAGCACAAAAACATTTATCGTACAACATGTGAAGATACCTACATTAATGAAACAAGTCACCAGCGACATCATGGTATCAATCACACAAAGACGTAATATCAAATCGAAATAAAATAAAAAATAGATAGAACGCGAAAAATGGAAAATCCATATATTACTCATACATGAATATATTTGTTATTTACTTTACCGAACGAAACATTATCAATTATGACCATTATTATAATTACAATGAATATTAATTAATTAAACGATCATTGATAATTTATATACATTAGAAATGAGCCTTATTTGGGTTCATGAAAATGAAATGAAACAAAAAAAAGGATTCTCGATGGGAATCCTGGTTATATTTATTTTTGTTTTAGATATAGTGTCAATCACATTATCAACTCCATTATCAGTTACAGTATTATTTACCGGTTAATATCCATCATCGATCAACATATTATACTTATTATATGAACCCATGTCGAAATTTACCTATAAAAATCGTTTAACATATATTCCACCCTTGGAAAAATTAGATAAACTTACAAATCAATATCAACCCAAACGAGTGGTGGAAGAAAATCGATACGAACAACTTTATAAACAAGGTAAATGTGAACATTTTCAACCATTATCTATTTATAGATATTACCATATTCATCATCAAACACCTATGGACGTACTTGATAACTTAATCGACTATGCCAATGAAGTAACAAGTTATACCATTGATACTGAAGACCAACTTCAACCACATCAACCATCGAAATCAGCTTTATTACAAATTGAATATGTTTACGAAAATAATCCATCGATTTTATTAATCATTGAAATGATGCATTTACCCGAACGAAATGAACCAACATTTATTAAAATTAAAAAATTATTAAAAATTATTTTTTCAAATAATCACACAATTTATTTATGGGGCGGTATCAAAAAAGAACTTAAACATTTTTACAAATTTGAATTATTTGATGAAAATGATATCAATTGTGTTAATGAACGAAATATACAAGATGAATTTAAAAGTTACTTCAACAAAAATTATCCGCTATCACCTGAGATTAAACTAAAAGAAAATGAAACATATTCTCTTCAATTTGCGATTTACAAAATATTTAACCAATGGTTGACTAAACGTTTTACTCTTGGAAATTTTGGTTGTGGTTTGGATCCATCTTTAAATACGATAATAATACCACAACAATTTTTAAACCAACAAAAACAAATTATAGAAGATGAACAAGAAATCAGAAAACTTATGATCACTTATGCTTTGAACGATTGCCTTGCTGTAACGAAGCTGATATATGAATTACCATCTCCAACACAATCAATTACAAATGATTTTGAACCAATATCTGATGATGAATTTGAATTCGATTATAAAGAAGAACCTGTTAACAAATGGCCAGTTAATGAAATTAGTTATGATATAGATGTCCATGAAAAAAATGAATTTGTTAAATTATATGATGATATTAAAATTAATGATGCACCAACATATGATATATTAACCGGGAGTCATGATCGAGATGATTCTTTGGAAATGATTAGTGATGATGATATTGATGATATGTCTTTACCTGAAGTAATGAAACTTCATTTTATTTCAAACCAACATCAATTAAATGAATATAAACAACCATTAGATTATAGTGATGATCAAGATAAGGGTCATGCACAAAATGATCGTCAAAATGATATTGAAATTATATCCGATGATGATGAACAACAACTTAATATAAATAATAAATATCAACAACATTTATCTGGTAAACCATTAACAAGGAATCAAAAGAAAAGCCGAAAAAAACGAGCTAAACGATATCGATTTGAAGTAATCAGAAAAATCTATCGTCAATTTACAATTAGACAAATTAAAAATGTTTTAATATATATGAATATCCATTATGTCAATTTTAATGTTGTTGGTAATATATTATTTGTTGGCGTTAGAGATGAAGCAACCCGAAAAGAAGTAGAAGAAAAATTAGATAGTGGTATGTTTACAGAAAAACACTATCAACGTATTCACAAGAAAACAAATTCAAAAAGAGAATAAAAAATAAAAAATTTTTTTCTTGTTTTTTGTCGTAGAGTTAGATTTATTGTTATATTTGAAACATATTTTTTTTTTCTTCTTCTCTCTCTCTTCTTCCTTATTGTACTTTTCTATATATCTCATCGTTATTATTGTTGTTAAACGTTGTCAAGAACCATGCGTGCGGACACGCATCTTCTCTAGGGGGGTCGACTGTTACGGGCCTACCCTCACACTGATTCATATTATTATTCTTTTATTGTTTCTTTCGTTCTTCTCTTCTTTTTCTTTATTTGCATGATATCACCTTTGTTGTTATGATTTGATCTATCTTT
>CAJNSZ010000524.1:0-64255 GCA_905329745.1 Rotaria sp. Silwood2
TGCGGGGGCGACGGCGGGGGGGGGGGGGGGGGGGCCGGGCCCCCCCCCCCTTGAGACGAAAAAGTCCTGAAGGGGGGTACAGGAAAAAATATTTTCGCGTGATAAAATTTTTTTTGTGCCATGGCGGCCCCCCTTACGAAGTTGCCCCCCCCCCCTTGAAAAATTTCTGCGTACGCCACTGCTTCTATTGCAACATATTTTGTTCTAGACTATAAAGTAAATTGAATATATTATTGAATCCAACAAGTTTCTAAAATCTTAACAAGATGAATGAAAAATTGTTCTAATATTTAAATCAATCTTAGATCATTTGTTAAGTTTCTCTTTAGTACAGAATCTATGATCTATCATATACATTGAACGAATCTTCCGACCTCGACTATTTAAAAAGAAATTCTTGTTTACAATATACTTCGTCGTATACAAATGAATATTGAACGATGATGATTCTAAGATGTGTTCAAATGATAAATTCAAATAGTTTTTTTTATTCAATTTTCTCGTAAATTCTATCTCCCCAAATAATACTCATGTACAAATCGATTACTTTAGGTCGATGAATGAAACGAAAAACAATGAAGTTGAATGACAAACAAATATTTTATTGATGAGTTGAAGAATTTCTTTTCTTCTATGTCTTAAGTTCAGTATACTTACAGTTTTGTTTTTCTTGTTGAATTCCTTGCATATAGATTATTCGATTCCAATCGATTTGATCATTGTCAACGATGATTGATTTAGGCGCATCTTTTTGAATAAACTGTTCGTTGAATTTCATTGATTTGTAGTCGAAGTTGATCAATATCATTTTCAACAAATTTTTTTCTTCTCAACGACTACGAATTTCTTTCGTTATTGGTTCAAGTTGTTTGATTATTGTTATTCTTTGTTTATCGATTGGTTCGGTAAGTTCATGATGTGCTCTTCTTTCTGCTGCTTTTTCTACTTTGTTGATTGTTATCTTTTTTCGTTGTTCAATTTGAGCGAAAAAGTCCGATGTGGAAAGGATTTGATTTTTCTAATTTTTGAATTTTATCAATAAATTCATCGTGTGATCTCACGACTTCATTATCGAATATTACCGATAGTTGGTGTTCATGTTCTTTGAAATCCTTTGGACAGAAATATTTTTTTACATCCAATGCAACAGTATGTAGCCAAAGGTTTATTGCAGACTGAAAATAAATTTGATTGAGTTAATGTTGTCATTTCTCTTGTAAGAAAACCAGTCAAACTATTGAAAATACTCTTAGAATATGTTGAGTAATCTCGATCTAAAATGAATTCCTATGAATATTTATAGAGAAAGAATGAGTTGATTTATTCAATATTATTTCTTCATGAAAGGAATTAAATATGGTTTAGACGTCTCATAAATGGCATGATTCTGTGTATAAAAAACATAAGAAATCGATTGCATCGATATTCAATGGAAATTACAATTTTAATGGCTTGATACTGAAAGAAATTTTCATGAAATACAAGTTTCGAGCATCGCATAGAATCTTTTAAAATCAATCGATTTACGTCGACAATATTCAGAATTCGATGAAAATATATGTAACTTTACGAAGGAATCTTTCAAGACACCACTTCTGTTTTCAATCGGTTTTTTTCTATACATATATTATATATTGTCCTAGTAAAAAAGATTTACAGAATTCGAGTTCTTATCTCTTATTTCAAAAGTTTTGAAAATATTTATTTTGCTTCTACAAGACATAACATACAATAACAAAAGAACTCGACCAGTCAATAAAAATGCAAAATTAAATTCAGAAAAATTCTTTATCTGGTGTTGCTTGAATAAGAAATGAAAACTATTAATTTCAATAGATTCAACTATTTCGACGTTTAGATTTTTTACTTGTCATTCGATGAAATATTTGTTTTGTTGTATTGAATGAAACGCATGCTATGAGAAGAGTAATGAATTATGCAAATAAAAAACAACAAAATCAAGTAGAACTCGAGCTTTTTTCCCTTCTTAATGAAGGATGAAATAAAAGAGATATATGCAACTGCCTTCCCGTGATGCTTGTGTACATGACTCACCTCATCTAGAATGATTGTGTTTGATTGGAAGATTTTCGTGAAAAGCTGATCGATAGAGCAATAGCGCACAAAATGTGAAAGAAATATCATATTTAGACATTTGATTGTATGAAAAAGAGATTATCGTTTTCGTGAACTCGATCGAGTAATGAGATCAAAAAGGAATCTATCAAATATTGCAATATAGTAAAGCAAAGTCATGAAATGTTCAACAAAATTGAACTGTTGTCGTTGAAATATCAAAATGTTCGAAAGAAAATTGCTTAATCGATATTCATATATAGAGAATACAAAATAAAACACTTAAAAAAAAAAGACTTAAATAGCGCACTGAGTGCTTAGTTTCACTTAAATTGAAAAAAAAAACATTTTCTGAAATCAATCAGAATCGAATTAAAGTGAAAAACATATTCGAATTCATTTTCTCAAAAAAAAAATCATACTTTGGTATCTGTCAATCATCAATCAAAGCATTTTATTCAATAGACTCTTCGAAATTTCGACAACTGCAAAAAATGAAAAATTCTATTTCCTCAATATGTATTATTGAACATTTTAAATCTTAAAAGTTTCATTGCCATTTCATAATACAAAATAGTAAAATAATTTCCTTTCCGCAAATCTTCGTCTAATGACCGATGTCATTGTTGCAAAATAAACTTGAGCGAGTCAAAATCAATAAATTCCATCTGACAGACTCATTTCTGAAATGATCATCGTGACGATCTCAATTCTTTAAAAAAACATTTCTTACTCGATCTGATCACTTTAAAGAACCTAAGTCCTTAGTGAAACGAGAGTGTCGGTGTGGATGTGGTTGAGTGCACAGATGATCCAAACCAACACAACACTTTTAAATGCGCCCACACCCTGAAGGCAGCTACGCTGGTGACGATGACTCGAAAATGAAGCTCTTCAAAAGGAAGACAGCAGTAAACTTACGATAAAAACGGAAAAATCACAGATATTTTTGAGACGAGTACGCTCACGTGGTTATTTTTTCGCGAAGCGAGAAGTTTTAATATCTGTTCAGAATCTTCTAGCAGAAAATTCCAAAAACTTCATTGATTTTGCTGGCTAACAATGAATAAGTTTTAATTATTGGGGCAGGGATTGTAACCCCCCCCCCCACTTTCGCGGTGCCTGCTACCTTCGTCCCAGGCACATACTCACTTATAAATCAATTTGCTTGTTATACTATTTTTAATGTCAAATTATTTCTATCTATAACAAAACGATGTTTCGAATTCTACTCGTATTTCTTGTGCATTTTGCCGTGTGTATAACTTCGAAACGCCAATATTTCATTTGTGCCTGGCTCTTTTAATGGAATCAAAGCAAAAGAATATTCCATCAACGATCAAACTGGTCAACATCTTCAATATCGAATTGAGCCGAGATATAATATTTCACGCAAGATTGACTTAAGAGACGTTCCGCAAAAAAACCGAATATTTTTCTATACACCGACTGGGGGTATATTTGGTTGTTTTAATTCAACTATATGGTTGGCAAGAGCATTCATTTTTACCGATAGATCCAAATTTTTTCGGTCTAAAAGTGATCCAAAAAAACTTTAGTCCGAACTGACTTTTTTCACCCTCTGAATCATCATGACATTTTGCTCCCAAATTCAATGAGAGTCGAAATTTGACATTTTCTCGAAAACGGCGAAAGCGACCGAATCCATTCAAGTTGTATGTAATGACCCCTGATATGTTCTACAAAATACTATACAATATGAAAAATATATATTGTTGCACTATAGAGTTATATGGTATCGAAGGCTAAAATTCCTGAAAAAATCGGATCTGAAAATATTGAATTTTTTCTAGTTTTAGTCCCCTTGTCACTCCGATTATCAAATCACCAAAATTTTTTTAATCTCTCCTTGTAGAGCTTTTCAAGCTGCATCCAACCATATGAAATAAAAGGTCTGAAAAAGCTATCAACACTTTGAAAAATTCGTATCAATGAAAGCCCCCATCAAGGTTCTAATATATGAACACCCTAATAATAATAGCAAAGAAACGTTAATGAATCATCATGAAAGTGATATTTTTGTAGCCTGTTTATGAGAATATAGCAGTTTATAGATTACTAATTTACTATCATGCCTTTAAGTTAAATATTTTGTGATCTATCCAGGCTGTAGTTATCTGCATCCTATATAAGAGTCATCCCACCAAAGTCACAATCGACACCCACAGAAGTTGCTGATTTAAGTTCGTCAGATTTCGCTCAATTTGAGCTGTATTATACAGGAAAATGCCTCGAATATATTTACGTACTTATTTTGCAAGAATGTACTCAAATGACTGATCAATTATTGGATTGATCGATAGTACCCAATACAGCAGAGAAGTCATTTTCGATATTTTTTGCATATACGTATCTCGTGGAAGAATGATACTGGAGAGATCTTATTGAGTACCTGCTCCAGTAAAAAATTCAGGTCTATATACGCCTTCGATGGGCTTGGAGACCCTCGACAAAATGACGATTTTGATCAAAATCGTCATTTTGACGGGGTTCGATCTATTACAAAGTCAACTCTATGGAGGCAAGACTAGTGTGGTTTCAGGGTGTGGGTAATCATTCCTATACCCACACTTCTCACCCCCACATTTTATCTGATATCTTCGTAAGTGTGGAGGGAAAGCAATAGAATCAAGTGTTTTGAAAAATGAATCAACTTGATCAAGTATCTGATACTTTTGTTCTGTTGCACAGGATGTAGATTTACAAAGTGGAATATTTGTTTGGAAGAGAACAAATAGCAACACCGTTGTCTACACCCCTACCCTTACTACCAAACATACACGCGTATAGATACCTTCCAAAGTCTTTTACTGCTAGATCAATAATCGACAGTTGTGATCAATGTTGCTTACAAGAGAGCTTGGATGACAAGGCCAATCGCGATCGAACAATCCCAGGTGGTTTTGTTTGATGACTCTCTTGATTTTTTAATGATTTCATTTTTTGATTTAGGTATCGTCTAGCGAAATGATGAAACACTTGTATTTTCTACTTTGATTTGTAAAGGCATGATGGCTCTTCTGCCTCCGTTCGCTACAGTCTCTCGGTTGCTGTTTTTTAATCACTCGCTCTCAAGCATAGATGCATAAATCTAAAGTTGGCGAGTTTTCAAAAAAGGTTTTCAAACCAATTACTATCATTAAACATCATTCCCGTATTTACAACAACATCAAGATAGCCATTGATTTTTCTCCTGTTTCTTTCAAGCACTGACACCTTCATTGTTTTTATGTGAATTATCACTCAGTCAAACAAAATCTATTGGAGACATTGGTTACCAATGGCTCTTCTCCATTGCTAAATTTCGTATGTCTCTTTAATGACGCGAATAGTCTTCCCTAAAGAGTAAGACTTCTTTATGTAATGTCTATAATGTGCCTCAACATGTATGTAGATTCTCTGGATCATTTGTCTTGCACACGAAAGTGAAATAAACAGAAAGGAAATTATCGATTATATTCTACTTAAAAGAATGAAAACTTCTTAGAACCATTAATTGTACATATTTGAAAGTTTTATACGAAATTTGAATATAAGGCATAAAATAGATTGCCATCTACATCCAGAAGCTTTCTTATTTATTGACTTTTTCGCATTAGATCTATTTCATATCGTTTTGAAAAAGATAAATTCATTTTATCAAGACGACATCCTACGACATATACTCATACACGCATATATATGAAGAAAAAAAAGGTCGATGAAACATCCATTGAAACACAGTGTAGTATTTCAAAGCAAACAAAACATGATGTTGATTACGGTTCTTCATCCCTGCTATTATTACCTGTTGAAGTAGTCTATCGTATCCTTGACAATCTTGATGACTTCACAATTTTATGTTCGGTTCGTAATGTTTGTACACGACTGAATATGATCATCGATACATATCATCGCTATCAGGTAAATAAAAACGCTTTCATAAAAAAACGTTTCATTAATCTTCTCGACACATTCGGTTCAAAAAATGATTATTTTGAATTAATTCGTTAATTTTAGTATAGTAAAATATTGGAAGTACTATTTTGACTTCAATGAATATTACCGTCCTTTTCCTACTTCGCAAAAATAACGGTTACTTCATACGAGCTATTTCACAAGTCTCCATTCTTTATTTTTAATTTTACATTTTAGAATGCTTTCTACACGAAAAAAGTTTCAAATATTTGTGAAAATCCTTCGAAGGTTTACAAATACATATGCATTTATTTCATCTAAGCTAGAAAGAGGATTCGAATCAAACCAATGTTAACAAATAGCTTTCGAGCAAGATAACTCTTGTCTTTTTATCGTGCAAGTTTTTCGATTAGATCTCTATGTTCTATTGAATAGAATGGTATGGCATTTTTAAAGATAATTTAATATGTAAGTAAATTCAATGTTTCTCTGCTACTTATTTGGAAACAAGTAATGATAAGAGAAAAATATAGCATTGTTTTTTTTTTTGAGAAGAGTCACCTATTTTACCAATGATGAAAAAAACACTTTTCTACCTGTATCTAGTAGGAACTCATCTTGGAATCAATTATCGGTATCAATATTTATCTCAGGTGTTGTAACACACTTGACAAAGTTCTCAGTTTTCACATGAAATTATTCAACCAATATATTAAATGTCGAATATAAACTTATTCACAGCAAAAAATTCTCTTGGCTTGTTATCTTTTCAACCTCATCACCTATTGCTTTTTTTCATATCAAATCGTTTCGGCACGAGTATTTCCCACTAGTTTTCATTGTTTCAAGACAATCTCTTAGAACTTTTACGTTCACATCGATAACGTCAGGTGCTGTTATTCAGTAAAAGACTCGAAAATAACAATCCAGCATTTTTATTGCATGCCTGGTTATCCTTGTATAACAGTGACAATCTTTATACTATAGACACCAGTGAAAATAATATCGCATACGTTTTTACATCTTTCATTTTTGACTACGTGTTTCAGATTTATGAAATCAATGCAATGAATCGCTCTTGCTTCGATTCAGATTCTGTATCTAAGTCGTATGCTGCAGATATGTTCAAAAGTTCATTATTTATCTATATGGAGAATCAAAAGTCTTTTACCTCAATTATCATCATAGCAAAAAGAAACACTCGGTTCAAGTCAACCACCATTACTATCCTTGTATTGATATCTCAGAAATCGGGCCGAGATTGGCCTAAATCACTGTGATATCCAAGTTTGAACTACTTCAAACTTGTATCGACAAAACCATGTGATCAAACGCCTATTTTAGATCTCAAATCTATGTACGATTCTAAATTTGATAAACTGCCAGAAACCGACGACATATACTTTTAAAATACCTGTCTCCGAATTGCGAGTTAGATTGGAAACGTTTTGTTCAGGTAGAGAATTCTACAACATTTACAAGTGTTGGAAGTATCCATGCTTCGTATCCAGAATTTTCTAAACATGTCATATTGAATTTTTCCCCCACCGTGCTATACTATACTGTATATGGTTTTTCCTCAACATATATACAGATATATATGTATATGTGTGTGTTTCTTCTAGTTCTGGGAGTGAGAACTTACGTTCATTATCTTCTTCTCTATTCGCCCTTCTTTCTATTCATTGTTCGTTTGTATTTCTTCTATTCACTATCCTATCCGAGATATTACTACAAATGCACAGAACTCGCATATACGAAACAGGTACAAATCTAAAAGTTTAAAATCATTTTTAGCGTTAAAGGGTAATCTACATTAGCCAGCTTATGTCATGGTCCATCAAAAAATCCTAGATCAATATTGGTTTTGACGCTAACATTCAGTTTTCATCTGAACATTTTTGCTTCGAACAATTTGAAAGAGTCCTACCTGGTCTCTTATAATTGCATGGTAAAGGCCGAGATTTGCGTTCCAAAAGATCATCAAGCATAGAAGTCCTTAACATATTACATTAGCAACAACACTACTTTTCCTATGTCATTGCTTTTTTGTTTAAAACAAGAGAGCCAAACTCTGAGATCGCTTCGGATATCAAACTGTACCAGTTACCACTAAATTCACTTTAGAAAACTAGATGTCAACACTCAAACAGATTAAATCAAAAAACCAGTGCCAAAATTTAACTATTGGCGATACCACACACAACAACATTCAAAGATGCAACTAAGAAACATTCAGAAAATTTAGTAGCCTAAAACACATGTCACCAGCAACATTAATACTATCAGTTTTTATTCACTTTCCGACAACTCCAGTAACATAACCAGAGTGGGTTCACAGCTGAACACTAAGGCTCTTATACAATTCGGCACACAACCTCTATTCTTTTGAATATTTTTCTTCTGCTTATTCCTTCATCATACCAGCAATCACAGAAACAACAATGAAACCGTAGCTATCAAACAAACATTTCAAATATGCATACATATATTTTTTTTAAAATTCTTTTCGAGTTTTCTTTCTTGATTCATACTTGACACAAGAATACTGTGACCATCAGTCTCTCATTATTTTTCTTTCGTACTCATGTCCATTTTTTCACACAGACACTTACCATATTGAACCTCTTCTGTAAATACCTCGGAGAAAAAGAAGCACAACATATTGCTGATGCACTAAGAAATAACACCGTGACCATCATTTTCTCATCATCTATCTACAACACAAATTTCCAATTTTTTCACACAGACACTTATCGCACTAGATCTCTCGACCAATCAAATCGGGGATACTGGAGAACAACATATCGCTAATGCACTCAGAACTAACAGGGTAACCATCCTTTTCTCAGGATCTATCTACCATATCAATTTACACTTGTTCACAAAGACGCTCAGCACACTGAATCTCCGAGGAAATGGAATCAAAGAGGATGGAGCACTACATCTTATTGATGCGTTTCGAAATAACACCGTGACTATCATTCTTTTCTCATGTTCCTACCATATCCATCTCCAGCTTTTTATACAGACACTCACCGCACTAGATCTTTCGTCCAATGAAATCGGAGATTATGCAACACAGTATCTGTTTGATGTCCTACGAAATAACACTGTGACTAAATTCTCTCATCATCTATCTACGATTTTTCATCTTCACTTTTTCACAGAGGCTCACCACATTGCAGCTCTCTTGGAGTCGGATCAGACCAGCTGGTGCACAACATTTGGCTAATGCACTACGACATAACAGCGTGACAATCATTCTCTTATCATCTATCTGCCATACCTATCTCTACTTTTTCACATAGACGCTCACCTCACTATCTCTTGACAACAATAAAATTGGAGACATAGGTGCACAATATATCGCTGGCGCACTAAGAAATAACATCGTGACCATCATTCTTTCATCACCAGTCTACCATAAATATCTCTACTTTTCACACAGACACTCGGCATATTATCTCTCGAGCATAATGAAATTGGCGACAAAGGAGCACAAAGCATTGCTGATGCACTAAGGAATAACACGGTTACCATTGTTCTCTCTTGATCTATCTGCCAAATCCATCTCGAAGTTTTTGCACAGACACTCGCTGTACTTGATCTCCAAGGCAATGAAATCGGAAACCCAGGAATAGAGTATATCGCCGATGTTTTCAGAAATAATACCGTTATCATTCCTCTGCCATGATCTATCTACCATCTTCATCTGCAATTTTTCACACAGACACTCAACATACTTGATCTCCAGAACAATAAATCCGGAGACCTGGGAGCACAGTATATCGCTGAAGTCTTAAGAAATAACACGGTTACCATTCTTCTTTCATGACTTATATGTCATATCCGTCTCAACGTTTTTAAATAGACACTCACCGCACTGAATATTGGAGTGAATGGAATTGGGCACAATGGAGTACAATGTATTGCTGATGCACTAAGGGACAATACTGTGATCCTCATTCAATCATCATCAACCTACCATATTTGTTTCAACATTTTCACATAGACACTCACCACACTCAATCTCAGGGGGAATGAAATTGGAGACAATGGAGCACAATGGATTGCTGATGCACTAAGAGACAATACTGTGATCATCACTGCCTTATTATCTATCTAATATTGTCATTCCCATTTACTCACAGACACTCACCACACTGGAACTCTCTTGGAATCAAATCAGACCACTTGGAGCACAACATCTGGCTAACGCACTACGAAATAAAATCGTGGTCATCATTCTATCATGACCTATCTATCAAACCCATTTCCGCTTTTTCATACAGACACTCACCACGTTATCTCTTGATTTCAATGAAATCGAAGACAAAGGAGCACACTACATTGCCGACGCACTGAGAGATAACATGGTAACCAGCCTTCTGTTATCATCTATCTGCCTCATGCATCTCCACTTTTTCACACAGAGGCTCACCACACTAAACCTACAAAGTAACAAAATCGAAGATGAAGGAGCGCAACATGTGGCTAATGCACTACGAAATAACACCGTAATCATTATGTTCTTATCATATATCTACCATACCGATCTCTGCTTTTCCATATAGACACTCACTATACTATATCTCGGGGGAAATCAAATAGGAGATAATGGAGCAGAATACCTAGCTGATGTCCTACGAAATAACACTGTAAGCATCATTCGATCATCATCTACCTGCCATGCATGTCTCCATCTTTTCATGCAGACACTCATTACACTCGATCTTCAATGCAATAAAATCGGAGATATAGGTGCACAGCATATCGCTGATGCATTAAGAAAGAACACTGTAACCATTATTCTCTCCTCATTAAATTATCATATCCATCTCCACTTTTTCACACAGACACTCACCACATTAAATCTCATGGGGATGCTAATCGGAGATAGTGGATCACAACATATCATCGATGCATTAAGAAATACCATGGTAGCTATCATTATACTATCAACAATCTGCCATACCCATCTCTACTTTTTCAAATAGATACTTACTAAACTACATTTTGAATCGAATCAAATGCGAGACGAACTGGAACTTCGATTGCAAGAACTTATTAGTCGCAACAAGTTGTACTAAAATGCGTGAAATGCTATTTTCAGTAGAACTCTGTTGAGAGCTTTAATGATTCGGCGCAGATGTGATTTATATTTGTCAATTTTTGTGTGATAAACAAGGTTGTCTTCAAACTGCTTGTCTAATATTCTCGATAAGGAATAAGGATGTGGATGTGGAGCGTGGGTGTCCGTATTCATTTCTCGTTATCCACACCCACATCCCACACCCACATACATATACTGCATCCCTTTACCTCATTGCTGTTGACCTTTCAGTTGTTTATGGAAGTCAAATTCTACTCTTTGATTGCTCAAACCACCGAGTTGGTGTTTGCTTATTTTGACTAGAACAATGATATAGTTCTATGTCGAAGTCAAGACTCGTGATGGTATAAATTTCACTCATGATCTAGAACAGTTTCAAAAAATCAAATAATCGAAATATTTTTTTCTACCAGAAAAGTCGCATAAAAATTATCCAACGGAAAAAAAATAAATGTTCAGAATGAAATATTCTATTCTTTGGTGGTTAACAGTAACGAGAACATGTAAATGTGCTAAGAATGAGAAGTAGCTATTATTTCATTCACTTACAAGCTTGTTTTCGTGTTACATGTACTGAGAATATATTGCATCACATCTGAACAGGTTTTTTCTCACTTATTATGCTTCATAAAGTTTCTATTTTTCGTATGCCAAAAAACAGGAAGTCGAACTTTTCAAAACGATGACCTTTGTTTTTTAAATAATGTAAAAGTCAACTCCAGTGTCGTTTTGTTCGTTCAAGAACATGCAATATGTTTATTTCTTTCAAATGAAAGTTAAACGGGAGAGTGGCCACGTTTAAAATGATCGACCATCGAATTGTTACATGATCTATTGGACTTTCTCATCATTACGTACTTACCCCATTTCATCTGCATCAAGCATCAAACTTATTTCTGTCATCTGCCTGACAAAAATTCTGTCTTATGTTTCAAAAAGCGAAACATATTCGAATCCAATATAGTTTATTTTACCGAATAAAATTATTTTCTTACACTCAGCTATAATTTTTCTGAAAGGATGTCTGAGACTATTTGCTATCGATTGCTGAAAAGCACATCTAATGATCTTGCATTTCACTTGAGCTATTTCAAACAACATCTAAGTGCCTTGAATCCTGGTGCGAGTCAATTACTATTCTAAAAAATTTGATATATGATAGAATATGAAATTTAATGGAGTATTTCGATATGCCAACTATTCAATGCATTTCAATCATTCAACGATTCTTAACTGGCACTCAACCGCTTAATAGAAGCTCATAAACAACAATTTTCTAACTCGGTATCTCGGAAGACAGTGCTTATGATCTACTATTTACTACAAAAATATATAGTCAACATTCCTGAGTTTGTTTTCTTTCAATAATGTCAATGACAAAACTATAGCCTCTGTAGTGCAATATCATCAATTGGTGGAATATGAACTCCTTACTGTTTTTACTAATAAAATGTTGAGGCAACCCGGCAAAGTTTTGGTTACAAAGTCTCGTATTGTGTACAATGATACTGTGTGTTAATGTATCAACAAATAGATAAAGACTCATCATCATTTTATCAGTTAGTGACACAAGTCCAATGTCTAATGATGTTGTGCAAGACAAACGATAACAGAAAGAGTATATATTAACGCAGTTGTTTTGTTGCATCTTCTATTCAAGACTTTAGAAATTCTTCAAAAAAGACCAGCAATGCGAGTGCTCGTGTTAGTTCTTTTGATCGTTGGCTATGCTAGTAGCGCTGACATTCTGAAAAATGCTTTGCGAGCATCTTCGGGTAGCTCATCCCGTGCTACAACTAGACCACCATTCCCAACTTCAAGATCTAGTGCAAGACCGACAGTAACTACTCGTCCATACATTAACTGTTACTACTGCGGCGATCTAGGTCGTCCATGTCCTCAACCATTTTATTCATTCCATTCAAATGTACGGACTGTTCAATCATATAATGGATTTTGTGAGGTAAGTAAAATCATAATGAAGACGTTAAATTTCGAAACATTGCATTCAACTTGATTGTATTTTCTTATTCTTAAACGACAAGTAACGCAGCCTATTATAACAGAATGAAAATTTATGAAAAACATGGAAGGAAACTTCGAAATGTATTAAAGACAATTTCAAAATATCAAATAATGAATTATGGCTTACAGGATGTCATAATGTAAAGAAGGCATTTCATAGATTTCAAGTCTTTAAATGCCTTTAAAAACCTCCACGGTCAATGAAAACCCGAGTTTAAATTCCATATTTCTTTTCTACCTCTAGATTTAGCTCATCGCTGCATAAATGCTTTAACGGATTTTTATGAAACCTTTCACCGCATGTAAAGGATTACTCACAAAAGATACTATGATAAAATAATGAAACATCTCTGTATCGGTTCGATCAAATGAGCTGATTCTTTGGTTGATATCATGAATGCAATTTTACCTGTTATCAAATAAAAAAAATTACACGTGTCGCGCTTCATAGATAATTTCCAGTTTTCATCTAAGCAGATGATAAGAACAAGTCAAACGAACTTTACAAATGACTCTATAGAGATATAAGTAGTCCAAATTTTCAAAATTATCTCGTTTGAAAGTAAATAGTCACAAAGTTTTCCATTCCCAAACAAGAAACGCTATTGTTTGCAACGCAGTTGGTGTTGTGGTACCCAAAGAACTGTAGGTGTGTATTTTACTTATTAATCACGAATTAGTGCGTTTGAGCTAGCTAGGTTCGGAAAGTGGCTCTATTTGCATCACTAAAGAATCATTCATAAAGTTCATTTAGATTTGTTCTTATCATTTTTTTAGATGAAAAATGAAAATTATCTATGAAATGCTGCAGGTATATATTTTTTTACTTAATAACAAGTGAAATTGCATTCACGATACCAACAATAATATGCAAAACTAGTATTTGCTTATCTTATCCGTATGAAAGAAAAAGCCTTAAAAAGATTTCTACCATTAACCAAAGTATCAGTCCATTGATTTGAACCGACGTAGAGATGTTTCACTGTTTTATCGTACTGCTATTTTTGCTTCACTCTGTACTTTATACAGTATAGGGGCAACACTAAAATGTTTATAACTTTTGAAGGAAGAGGTAGAAACTAGAAGCTTTTAAGGCTTCCTATTATGATACGTTGGAACACCGGTTTTAATTTTTCACTCTTCTGTCCTTCGACTGGACGTTTTTGAAAAACTATTCGTCGGTTTGCGTTACCGACTCTGTTGATCGCCATCTCAGTCATAAGAGTTTGTGGGTGTTGGTAGAAAGAAGATCCCATGTTCCCACCCACATCCTGCATAATCTTAGTCATGTTTAGTTTGATCAGAACAAATACAAAATTTTTCTGTAATGAAAGTCGAAGATTACTTTCCCAACGTGTAATCCTCCTTCAAGTAGACAGAATAACCAGTATAATTGTTTAGAGTCAAGCAAATTAAACCATTCTTGTTAAAAAACATTTATTCTCCTCACAAATCTTTTTCTTACGACGCTCTTGGCCTATGCAAATCTTTATGAAAAAGTCATTTGAGAAGTTTCGATGATGCCAGTAAAAATTTTCTAAGGGTTAACAGAAGATATGGATTACTCAACGACATCAGTTAATGAAGAAGTTGAGTTTTATCTGTTGCAATGCGCGAATTTCAGCAATCATCAAAGACTTTAGTCGTTAAAAGCGCTTGTTGGATTAAAGAGGATTCATCCGTCAGAACCAATGTCTTCAACATATGAGATCATTTCTAATAGGTTCAAATTTTGTTCTCACAATGGTACAAAAAAAATTAGCTATAATAGTTAGTGGATGCTAGACCTCAGCACTGGAAGCTCATCTCAGTCTCACAATTATCAATGATTGAGTAGAGAAACAGCGATATGCTTATACTGGCGGAATACAACGCTGAAATGAAAAAGAAAAAATTAGATTTTTCTCAGTTCATCAAAGATTTTTTTCGCACATATTCATAGTTGTCGTTTTTGAAAAATATGTTTCAGTCGACGGTATTTCGTCCACTGTTGACTTTGTCTAACACCACCCTCTTTCTGTCGATGGACCTCTTAGTATGAATCATCTATGATAAGTACAATAATGATTACTGATTAGGATCCATTATTTCTTTCTCAACAGAAAATATATAATTACTTTCAAAATGAATTTTCAACGTTCTTTTACTTTAGAAAATTAGTCCAAATAATGGTGGCTTGGGACCCTTTACTCGTGGCGCTGCAAATCCAGGTGAATGCAGTCGAAGTGGCTGTTCTACGAAATATATTAATGGTCGATGGATGGAAGTATGCTGCTGTCGTAATGATTTCTGTAATATGGGTATCACATCGGCGAAATCAACTTGGGCACTTATACTCAGCACATTGGCAATGCTTTCACTTTTTCGAAAATTTTAAGTGATAGAATTTTTGCTTGTGAAAGATTTTCAACATTATCAATAATATTAATGTGTGCTTGATCTATAAGCAATGTTGTATTATATCGAACTTTTGCTCATAATAAAAAAACATTTTTTCTATGACAGTTCGTTGCTGAACAAAAATTAGCAAAGTGATTTTGTGACAAATTGACAACGACAAAGAATGAATGATATTCTCATTTTTGTTTCCTATCACACTTGAAGTCGACTGATTTCTTTTTACCCGGAAAGGATTAGTCAGTTTAGTTTTTAAACTAGGTTGAACCAGTCAGTTGAAATTCTATACTTGATCGACCGGTTTAAAAGATGAAAAGCCGACTTTCTTTACATATGAATCAAATAACTAGTTCTTTCGAGAAAAAGTGTATTACTACAGCTCCATAAGACTCATCTATTAAATCACGATAAATGATGTTGGACAACTTCTATGGCTTGTTTTGCCTCGTTTCGTCCGATAAAGATTGGAAGACTATATGAGCCACAATGTTGAATCTTCACGCCAGATTTCATTTTTTTAAGATTTCACAAATCTTGAGAAAAATTCTTTATGCATGTGTCTACATCAGAAAAAGATAGTTTAAAAAGAGCTACAGAGTCAATGGTTGGTTTAGACTAATAACTTGTGTAAAAACTAATGTCAACAGACAATGGCTGATTGTGGTTAGCAAATAGCGAACTACAGAAAAGTTTTGTCTTACATTCAACTATTTTACAGACTATTAGTGGTGAGTATGGTTCTTATTGATTATTTCAGCTACAACAACTTCTCCACCCATACCCTTCATAAAGCAACTGAGATGTAATTGATGTGGAAAAAAGTTTCATTCTTGCTTCCGATCGATTGAGTTAATGGAAGAAGCAGAATAGTAGAGTTAAACAACTAAACTTATTTCTCAAAAAGAAACATTTTAACGCCGAACGTTCAGAAGAAAGAGAAAGAACAATTAAAAAAATTCATTTTTTTGCTCCGATGTCGGTTATGAATCTCTTTTATTACTTCAACCACACACACATATCCTTAGATGTTGATTATACGAAGCAACTAGAAGAAAGTATAAAGGGTGGAGCAAGTTACCATGTGAAAAGTAATCACACAAAATTTTGTATTTTTTTCAAACAAAAAGTTCATAATTAAAATAAGCGCGACATTGTAGGTTGTAGAGCTTTTTATTCTGCATCTTGTGGTATATTTTGGTTTTTAGTGAAATATATTACTGGATGAAAAAAAGAAATACAAAACATGGCCACTCAATCTGCTCCAGCCGATGTATGTATAGCATCATAGTTAATATAAACCAAGACTTAATACAGAGAAGATAATCATAATCATTTTTCTCATTCTTTTCGTGTAATAAAACTCTTATATCCGTACATTATTTTATTGATTCACTTAAGTGACTTACAAATAATATGGCAAATTGCGATAAATAATTGTTTTTCAAAGTTTTCCTCTACATCAGATTGTCACTCATTTTGTTAAAAATATGTACGCAAAAGAAAAATCATCATGGATTTTATTTTCAAACTAATGTCATTTCTTCCACATACGATCTATGAAGCCAAAAAAAATATCATGTTCGATCTATTAATAAAATATATTCATTTACTACAAATACAGCAAAGAAAAGACTTTAAGATTAAAAAAAAATTCAAGTTCATTTATCCATTATTCAATTAGACAATTGTATTATTTTACCAACAAAAACAAAGTTTGTTTCATTAATTATAAATTCATCATCAGATCAGTATTATCTTGTACTAATAACTGTGCACTTCGTTCATTACCTTAGTTTAAAAACAACAAAGACTACTTCTATCCGCTTACTGCTGTTTTACAGAATCTATAACAATAACGCTCGCGTTATGAGTATTTTATTAGTTGAAATTCGTTGGAAATCTTTTTTTTTCGATTACTAGATGCAATCTATATTACTCAACTTTGGGTGTGGGTGTTTATGGACATAGAACATCCACATCAACACCCTGAAAAGACCAAAACAATCACATACACACTCACATCCACACACACCCACACTCTCAGTCAATTCTATTTGACGACAAATATGATTGAATGTATTTTTTTATCTTTAATAAACCTATATGGAAGTCCCTTTCAAAGTTATAATTCGAGACACTTATGAAATTAACTTTTTAATTTTTTTATAATACTATATGGAAGCCTGAACCCTAGTTATAGTCGGAGTTTGTTTTTGTTGCACTTTTCTCTATTAAGAGTACTTTTTCGACGAAAAGAATCAATTAGTGGAAAAGCGGTGAAGCAATATCGAATTTCTAATTATGGAAAGATTATATCGTGCGCTACTTGACTTTCGAAGAATGCGAAAAACGTCACTTGCGCACTAGAAATAAAAAAAAGAAGTATTGTCACGATTCTGTCTCATTTCAAGGCAAGTCATAATCACAACAGAAATTCGTTATTTCGTATTTATTCTTTTCAGGTAATTCTATTTTCCTTTTTTTTACTTTTCAGTTACCATTGAACAATCTTCCATTACAGTCATGACAGCTTGATTTTCGTGTCGTTTTACGTCTTTAGTTATTAATTTAGTTCCTCGGTAACTCGTGTGAGATCTCAATTTTGTCATAAAGTACCTCAAATTGATCGCTGTTCGACGAATCCATCGTGTGGCTGTTTTCATATGGTAAGTGCTGATGATGTTGGCATTTGTCGCTTTCTCTGGTCCACTCTTGTTCTGGACTTATTTTGTGTGAACCATCAACCAACGCTTGCTATGAGCCTGATCATGTCTGTGTTCGTCATCTTCGATGTCAGCTAGATCATCCTATTTGTTATCTGCTGTCTATATTCGATCAACAAATGTGTCCACTAATAATAACTAAGAGAAAAACAATTTATCTAGAAATTGACATGAAACTTGAATCTGTTTTCAAAATTCTATTGTGTCAGACCGAACAGACATGCATTTGCTGAAACAAAACATTGTTAGCAGTACTCAAAGAACTCAAGAAGTACAAAATCAGCTTATGTTCAACATTTCGATATAACAAAACGACAATTTTCGTCTATGGAACATTTGTCCTTTTTGGTTATGTCGCCAAAAAATAGGGGCAATTTTTTTGTTTTTCGAAACACAAAAAGTAAAATATTTGCACAATGAGTTTCGGTGAGATGAAATGAAGAATAACTCTAAAAAGTACCATAGCTAGATGTTTCCAACACTGAAGTGCAGAAGGCAGAAAAACATGTGCTCTGATGCATTGTCATTATCAAAACTCGATTTGGGTGTGGGTGTGGGTGTGGGGTGCGGGTGTGTGTACAGGCAAAGAGAAGACCCACAGCCACACCCATACAGCCACACCCACAGCCCACACCCCACACCCACACCCTGATAAGATTCTAATATATCCATTCGCTCCAAAAAAATTAATTTGATCTTTGTGATTGCACACAACCGATCTACATTTATCTAATACATGCGATTAAATGCATTGATAGACAATTCATAAAATTTGAAGATTTGCATGATAAAGTCTATATTTAAAGAAGCGAGCTTATCATTGAAATCTATGATTATGAACTATAAATAATGTAGAAGTGGTACATATTATTAGTAAATTGTCAATATTGTTGAATTTTCTTTGATAAATAGAGACTAATGACAAAATGAACATAAAACAACGATTAATTTTGATGGAAAGCAAAATGACTATTGTGATGATCATGTAAGATGTAGAATAATGCAAAGATTGGTCAAAAGACATAATCTGTAGATATTCATTCTTTTATATTTTGTTAATTTCATATAAATATATAATCTTTTTATTTTTGTTATAAAATCCGTAATTTGTTTATTCCCTTCTTTTGACTGAATAAGTCGTAGATTTTGAACACATTCTACTATTTTTGGTCTATTTCATTTCATGCATATTACAACGATCTATTGTTTTTACCAGAGCTCTGAGTTGGATGACATTATCCCATTGCACGCGTGAAAGTCTGTTAAGCGTTTTTTTATTTTGGCTGGGTACAGATCTTTTCTTTTTACATATTTACACTATTACACAGAGCCCCTAGTTTATTCAAACAGAATACTCATGCAAAATAATATGAAAGCTGTGAATGTTAAAAAAGAATAAAACTTAATTTGTATTTAGTGATCCATAGTGCTTTATGCTAATATACTTTAGAAGAAACTAAAGTTTATTTTAGTCAAAATTATAGAATTATTTAATGTTTGATTTTTAGTTCAAGACTTTGTGGTTGACAATAATCAATAAAATAAAAACAATTTGCAGAAGAATTTTAGATTATTCGGTATATGACTATCATTAATATGCTTTAACGTTTTATTTCTGCCATTAAGTTGTAACATCAAATATACTTGATAAATATTAATTTATGGTTTGTTGTTTATCGATATAATAAGTGAATGAAACAGTCATAGTACACTTTTTTTTATAGTTAGACTTGTGTGATTTATAATACAAGGAATACCTAAATATATAGGTTTTATATTAGTGTTCGGCGATTTCTTTATTAAAATAATTGTATGAAATACTAATTAGATTGATATTTTTCTCACTTATCTGTGCTAGATGAGATTCTATGAAGAATAGAGGAAAACAGAAAATCAACAAATGATTATGAAACATTTTCAACATTTAAAAATCAATTACAGACTATTAAATACATTTTTTTCATCATCTGTAGTTAATCTTTGTACTCTACATATAAACGTTTATTGTATCGAAAAATTTTCCTTGATTCTGAAGTAATCTATTGAGATTAAAAAGCAAAAAAAAAGAAGCATAATTGGAATATTCTGATTATAATTAAGCACATAAAACATCTTCTTTGCTTATACCACTTGAACATGAACCTGCATCCCATGCATATTTCACCTTGCTATCTTTAACAACTATTCCGCAGCCTGTACTTGTATAGGCTTGCATTAAAAGTTTACATGCCTGCTCACAATTCTTCATAGCAACATCTTCGCATCCACAAAGCTTGCATGATGAAATCTCCCACGACTGATACGGGAAATAAAGTTGGCTTGAAACAACTTTGCATTTACATCTATATCAAAGTATTTCAATTTTTTTCAATTTCTTCTACATTCAAAAATTTACTTTTACTTACTCTCGATTTATAAAATTACAATTGACACTTATGAAGAGTGTAAGTACAACAAGAAGAAAAAGCTTCATCGTAGGTTTTGATTCGAAAAATGTATGTAAATCGTATTTTTACTCTTGCATTTATATACTATACGTTCTAACTGATTCGTGGTTGTTCGTTTTTTTCCTCCTTTCATTACATTATTAACGGTTCATATAATAATTTGTAGATGTATGATTTGTATTAATGCCATAAAACTGAAAATGGATGATTAATAACAACCGATTTTAAATGAAAATAAAAAAAAGAGAAAATTTAAGAGCGAAAATGTTAATATGAATCAGACATACACTCAAGCCCAGTACCAAGGTCGATATGTAAATATAAAATGTGGGCGATACAGGTAATGTATTTCTTTTCAATCCAGATATGCCTTCGGCGACAATTACATCCAGATCAATACATGTAGAATAAGCAATGATACGCACGATTATGTTACAAAATCAATCCAGTATATACTTGAAGGTGTGAGTGTGAGTATAGTAAGAATGACTCACACCCACACTCCATAAATAAATATATTCGAAACATGTTTGTTATAACGGATGAGGCATAATCAATGACCACGTTTTATAATTTATACTTGCATCATTTAATACAATATTCCAAAGAAGTCTTTTGCTTCTTAGATATTGGAACCCATTAAGTTCTTCGTTGTTGAAAGTCGTTTATTAGTATATTTTGATCGACAGAACAAATCTAAGTTCAAATATTTTCGGATATCATGATTGAAAATAAAAAAAGAAATTTACTTTTATGCCGTGAATAACATCAAAACAAATTAGAAGAGGATTTTATTGTCACGAAATAGGCTTGTATCGAAATGTGAATATTTGCACGCCGAAAACGTACTCATATAAAGGTCTTCTTATGTTGGCATTTTCAATTTATAAGTTTTGTACTATGACGGTAAATAGCCTCGACGTAAACGACATGGATTAATCAATAAGCAAGTCACCAAATGTTTTGAGCTACTTCAATATAATTTTTCGAAATTCGTCGGATGTAGAGAGTAAAATCTAAGTATCATCTCACGCTGAAAGATTATCTTCTTGAATAGTTTATATTTCCTAAATGGTCACATCATAGTTCTAAAAGATTCAGTTCATGAGTAAAACGAGTACAGATTCTTTACAACCTCCTAAAACTGATTCATGTTCTGTGTTCTTTAAATGTTAGTAACTAGGTATAGATTAATGCATAAAATCGTAAGGATTGGATTCTATAAGTCTGCGTGAGAGGTTTAGGTCACATTATCGATGAGATGACAAATTTATTTTAAAAAAACTTGAAGATGTTGGAACTTTAATGATCAGAACACACTAAGATATGCATTTCTCGAAAGGTTTAGTCTATTGGACTTCATAGCTGACAAGGTCCAGGAGACTGAAGACTTTGTAGACTATTGTAGATTGTATTTCAAAAGAAAATAAACAATAAGATGCAGCGTGAAAAACTCTACCATTTAATTATTAAAGCTTGTTGCAATTGTTTTCAAAAAAATTAAATTTTTTCCGCAGCCGAAATCTACTCATTCAAAATTTTGCCCGTTTTGAAAACGAAATATGCAACAATAAAATAAATGGTCTGTTGTAGATTGTAGAGATTTTTACACTGCATTGTGTGATATTTTTAATTTTGAAATAAAACAGACTATATGGTGAAAATATAAGACACAGCCCTAGACAAACTTCTTTTCATCCGCGCAAGAGATACTTGAGAATCTTGATCAAGAAAGTCATGGGCTATGGACAAAACTTGAGTGTGGGTGTGGGTGTGAGTTGGCTGTGGGTGAGTGTTGGTGCTGGTGTGGATATGTGGCTATGGGTGTGGGTGTACTGTGTGTGAAGACAATACACACACCTACACTCTATATCACTGCATGAATTTCTTGAAATATGCGCAAACTCAAGCAAGCGTCCAAGTGCTTGTCTATGGAAAGAAAGTCATGCGCTATGAACAAAACTTGAGGCCAGCGCAGATAAAGAGCCGGGAAAAAAGTTCGCCTAGGGACTACACAGCCATTCGTATTGCTGTGAGATGTTTCAGTATTGATTATGAAAAAACTACATGAACCTTTCTAAAGAAGTTTGTGAATATAGGTTTTGTAGAGTTTTTCAAGGCACATCTTTTGAAAAAGAATTTAGATTGAATCATTTGTCCATACAAATATTCACAACATTTAGGTGTGGGTGTGGTTATGAATAAAGGAAAGATTATCACTCACACCTAAACCCACACCACACTCACGCCCAAAACAAATGAGTATAATGTGAAAGAACAAAATATTTTCGTGTACTATAAATTGAAAAAACGCTGTCGATATAAGCAAAAAAAGAAAAGAAGAGACATATATTTTAAAATAGTATGAAGGTTTACAGATAAAGTCTGAAATTTTCAAATGATTATCTTGATGAAGAATTAGTACAATGATTTTAATAGTGACACAGCAAAATGTGATTTTTCATCTATTCATCTGAATATGTTTCATTCGAATAGAAAGCTTTCGTGATCAACTATAATGTCTAAATATACAACTGATTAGTTTTTCTTACTGCTCTCTATGAAATTTCTTTAATTCGCAGGATTTTTCAATATTTTCTATTATTATATTTTATTTTTTTATTCAAATCTTAGACAACGTTTATTATTAAGCTTTTCATGTAAATAGATATGTCATTCACCAAGAACTACTTTTTTTTATGACTGCACAATCATAGAACACGTTTTACACATAAATTTTCACTTCTCTTTTAAAGATCGTCCAGCAAGCCAAAAAATGAGTGACTACAAACGTTTGATTCAATATGATGGATTGGAAATAGCAAATGATCTTTTAAATTCAAAAAAAGATGAAAATATTATATTGATGTGGGTTGATAATCATATCGATAACGAAATCAAAGATGCCATGACACAAATAAATGATGATGACAAAAATGATAATATCATTTGTTGTAATTCTCAACATGCAATTGATTGTATTGATAAAAATGAATTTGAAAAGATAATTATTATTGTAGCTGGAAAATATTCCCAAGAAATAATTCCATTAATTCATAACAAAGATAAAATTGATAGTATTTATATATTTTGTTTAAATTCAAATAAATATCAATTACTTATTGATATGAGAAAATATTCAAAAATACTAGGTATTTATACAGAATATCAACAACTATTTGATTTGATGTGTTGCAAAAAACAATTATGTTTATTAATTAAATTTCGTTTGTTTAATCAAAAACAAAATGCTATTCATTTTTTATCAAATGATTCAACAGGATACTTGTTCTATCAAGTTTTAAAACATTTATTATTTCTAATGCCAAAAAATGATCAAAATAAAATTGAAATGTTAAATAGTTGTCGGTATTATTATAGAAATCATCCATCACAATTGAAATTAATTGATGAATTTGAGAACAAATATATACCAGAAGATGCAATATCTTGATATACTCGTGATTCATTTCTTTATCGTATTATTAATAAAGCTTTACGTACTGAAAATATTGATGCACTTGTTAAGTTGCGATACTTTATTGTTGATTTATGTACCATGTTGAACTTAAAACATGATGAACAGCAGCAGCCACAACAAAAACAAAGAAAACTAGAAAAAGTTTATCGTGGATTGAGGGTTACTGATGCTGAAATTGAAGAATTGAAATTAAATGTTGGACGAATTATATCAACGAATGGGTTTTTATCTGCAACGCCTTCATCTGCTATAGCTAAAATGTTTGCAGCAAATGTTATATTTGAAATTGAAATAAATGAATCATTATCGAAGTAGAATAATATTATTTATGCTGATGTATCAAATTTAAGTTATATTCAAGATGAACAAGAAGTATTATTCGATTTAGGTACGATATTTCGCGTTTTAAATGTGACGTATAGTGATCATCGTCGTTTATGGATTGTATCATTAATAACAACTGCAGATGATGACAATGACATACAGAATAAATATATTACAAATAGACGATATAATGAAATGCTTAAAATTCCCGTTGGCAAAAATATTGATCAGCAACTGCCATACATATTTGTTTCTGTTTTAAATGAAATTGGCTTGTATGAAAATGCAATATCATTCTATGAAGATTCATTACAATTTAATATTATAAATGATGCAGAACTTAATCAAAAACTCTATCAAGATTTAGGTATAGCATATTTATATGTTAAAAAATATGATTTAGCACAAAAATATACAATGAATGCATATGATTTAGCTTGTGAAAAACATAATACAAATGATATAGCAGCTTGTCTAGCACGTCTTGCTATAGTTCATATGAAACAAGGTGAACATGATTCTGTTCTTTTCTATTTTGAACAAGCAATACAAAAATCAATGACTGGTCAAGATGGACAGGGATTTTGTGCTTTATTAATGTGTCATTATCACATGGGTGAAATATACTATGATATCGACAATTACACATATGCAGATAAACATTATCGCCGAGCGTTAAAAATATATGATATAATAAAAGAAAGTAATTCTGATCCTAAAATTGGTTTGATATACTGTTCAATAGTAGATCTCTGTGTCTGTCAAAAGAATTTTGATGATGCATTACAGTTTTGTCTGAAAGCATTAAAAATTTATCAAATATGTTTACCAGTAAATCATCAAAATTATGCAACTCTATTTTATTGTATGAGCAGATGCTATTATGAAACGGAGCAATATGATTTATGTAAAGAGTATAGTGAAAAAACATTGTTATATCAAAAAAATTTGTACAAGAGTTATGGGCGAGTGATGACTTTGCATCAATACCTTGGTTTTTGTTATAAATTGGAAAAAAATTATATAATTTCTATAGAGCATTTTAAAAAGGTTTTGATGCTTTACGATAAATTTTCATCATTTTCATTTGATTCTAATTTCGGTATTATCGAAATTAATGAAGAAATTGGAAAGTTATTTCATGAATTAGGACAATATGATTCGGCTATTGAATATTTTTCAATTGCACTGAAGTTGGCAAACGATAAAACGAATAAAAATGTATATTTAATTGCACGTTTATATAATGTTATTGGACGTTGTTATCAATATTAAAATAATGATTCATTATTTATGGAATATTGTCTGAAAGCAGTAGAATATTATGAAAAATGTTCTTTCAATGATCAGATAGATGCATTAGAAGATATCATTTATAATAATTATTTTATTGGATTCGCAGCTCAAGAAATGGATACATATGATTTGGCTATTGAAAAATATTCACTAGTTTTACAATTATTTGGCACACATTCATCTGCTAGCTTTCGAAAAAACATTAAAAAACTTTTTTTCAAAACACATGTTTTTATTGGTAATTCATACAATGAAACAAATATAAATGAAATGGCTATTGAACATTACAAAACGGCAATACAGTTGCTAAAAATGTATAAAGAAGAAATTGCCGATGAAGAGTATTTACAAAAAATTGCACATTTACATAGTTTAATCGGAGATGCTTACTATACCATGAGCGACGATCATAATGCTATTGAATATTATAATGAAGCTTTGGAATATAACGTTTTACCATCTTCAATAGCAGATGAAATACACACAAAACTTTCAGATTTATATAAAAAAGCTATTCAAAAATACGATCTAGTTATTGAACATTTAAAACAATCGTTAAATATGAAAACAAACCAAGACAATGGAAATATTCTCGATATAGCATCACTCAATAATGAAATTGGATGGTATTATTATCTGATTAGTGATTGTGATTCAGCATTATCATACTGTCAAAAAGCAGTTATTCTCCATGAAAAATATTTAGACACACTTAACAAAAATATGGATTATGTCAATGTTCTTAACCGTTTGGGTGTCATTTATTATAAGTTAAATGATCTTAATAAAGCTTGGAGTTATTGTTGGAGATCCATATCAATATTAAAACAAGATACGTCATCCATTGATGATTATGACATGACATATGCATTTAATTACGAAATATTTGGTCGCATTTTTCTATCAAAAAAGCAAAAAAAGGTTTAGCATATGTCTATTTAAATCAGGCCTTATTTTTATTTCAACAACAAGAATCAAATAATTGTACGCATAATATAGCAGCTATCAAGCAATTATTAGATGAGCAATTTAATAAAAATGATGATATGTATAACGATATTGATGATGAATTCGAATGGATGACTGAAGATATATGTAGTATCGAAAGTCTACCTGCATCACGAACCTCCAAACGGAGAAAATTTGCCAAATAGAAAATGTTGTCTTATATATAGCTTTATTTGTTTCTAATTCTATTGTGAAATGGAAATACCAATTGGATTATGAATATATCTTGGAGATGATATGACACAGAAAAGCTGCTTCAAGCAGTTATATGACATGTTTCGATTTTTGCTAGAGGTTATCATGATGTACATTTAAAAGCATTATAAATACATTGATTATTATAGTTAAATCGAATTTACTGTAAAAATATCAGTAAAATTCGTGAGATCAATGAAGAAAAGTTCTACTAAAACTGGTCATGATTTGCATGGTACATAAGTTCAGAATTCTCTGAAATATTTCGTCAATCGTACAAAAACTTTGCAAATGCGACAAAGCAAGTCTTTGCTACTATATTCACTAATACATCTCGCAATTTTTCTTCACGCAAAAAGCACATCACTTTAAATGAAAAACTTCGTCATTGTTGTTTTGTGGACCAGAAATTGCCAACACTGAGAAAATGTCTATAAATCAGTTGCTTTTTAATTTCAATAATCACAATCGGAATGAACCTATTCTGATAACCAGAACTAAAAAGGAAATCATTTGTGGACACTTTCTAAGAGTTTCAATAGAAAAAAATAATAATTCTGGTAGCCAAAGTGTACTTATACGTAGTACGGTTTTCGCTCAAGTATTTGGTTTTATTTGTAAAAATTTCCAGCACGGTAGAAGATGGTGTTAAATTATGGTATGCATGACTTATTGTATTTTTAAAATCAAATTCTAAATTAAAAAAATCCCTATTCGGTTACCAGGGTGTGGATGGGTGTGGGTGGTGGTAAAGAGAAGACTCCCAATCCACACCCACACCCACATTCACCCACTCACACCCATACACACCCACACCGTCTCTCTCTTGCTGTCAAGTGTACAGTACAAATCTATCTTATTTTTCTCATGTTTTTTGAAAAAAACGTCATGACTATATAAAACAAATTCTTTCACAAATATAGATATTTGTGAATTCTTGCTCAAAATCATTCGATCATGTCATCCTCAATTTTGATAATTTTCATTGGTATAGTCATAGTAAAGCTCTTTTAAACTAAAATTCGTTCGAAGTTCATTTATCTGTTAAAAAAGAACTGAACGTCAAAATATTCTTTGTAGTGTTTGTTATGTTGAGCGAATTTACAAGCCAATTTAGCTGCAGATGTGCAATTGATATGGCGCAATGGTGAAACGTGTCAGCGATGACGCCTTGAATCATCTTATCGGTGATATGATCGACATTCGTAGTCGCTTCGTCAATAACAAAATTTTGCACTTATTGAGAAAATGGCTTGCGCTTATACGTAATTTTTTTATTGTCGTTTCTACAATAAATGAAAGATTCAAGGACAAAAGCAAATGGAGGGATATTTTAATGGATTACTACATAAAATAGGTAGTATGTGCAAAGATTCGATTACCAATTGTTAAGGCGAAAAACATAAAAGGACAGACAAAATATTTTTTTCAATCCATTAGCACTTGCTAAAGAAAAACAAGAGTGTCAAGAGAATGCATATTATAGTCGTTCTATATATTCTGATTTCTCTTATGAAACGCATTGATGCAACGTTTATGTGTATAAATGATGGCATGTTCGAAAATCCCGATGATCATCACGCATTTTGGCATTGCGCTAATGGAAATAGCTATCTAAAATATTGTCCTGCAGGCTTGATTTGGTCACAAGTAGAACAACAATGTGTTTATAATAGTAAGTATCTCTTTGATTCGTTGCATTAAAAGATGCTCAAGTTGGAAAGCTAGAACTATTGTGAATTTTTGTCGGATGATCGTTGAGGAAACGATCCATTGTAGCTGCAAAGTTATTCTGTTTTTTAAATTCTAGTAGTAGAAACGACAGTTGCAGTAACAGCATCATCATCAACAACAACAGAAACAGTGTTGTCAACGATAGAAGCAACATCCAGTGAGTTTTTTTAAAAGTGTTGCCCCAGCAGTATCCTCGGTAATGTGAAAACTTGGGATGAATGAGCTTTTCACATAGAAGTTTTAACTTTTATTTTTATTTTAACAAAAATCCTAGCTTTTTATGTTGTTCAAAAGAGTGAGTGTGATACCCTAGTTGTCAGTTTGAAAAAATGATTGAATACATTCCAAGGCGGAAAAACTGATTTCTTATGATTTCTAATATCAGAAATAAGTTTTTCTCACTCGGCCGAAAGTCGCTATAAATCGTTAAAAAAATCATCGGAAATCAAGAGATCACTTTATCTCATATTACCAGCTATTTCTAATGATTTTTAGTGATATAAAATTATCTCTATTGATTTCTAAAAAAACAAACTAGTTTTCTCCCTTGCGCCATTCATTTCAAAAGCAGCTAGTTTTTCATCCAAGGAGAGATCTCTTTGTCTTGACAGTGTAGTTTGTTTCTCTCTTGCTCCCTAGAGATCATCGGGACCACGGTTTTTGATCCCAGTCCCGTAATGTTTACTTATGGTTCTAGTCTCTATTTGCTCACAGATCATTCATTTCATGCAGGTCTTCCAAACATGCCTTGTGGTGTCAGATGGACTCAGAACGGTGATACCGTCGCTGGAGGCAACGGAGAAGGCAATGCTTCCGACCAACTCTTCAATCCTTGGAGTCTCTATGTGGATGATGATCAAACTGTCTTGATTGCTGACTATGACAATCACCGTATTGTGGAATGGAAGCCTGGTGCAACGAATGGTCAAGTGCTGATCGGTGGCAATGGACCAGGAAACCGGACTGATCAGTTGAATGGACCAGCGGATGTGATTGTCGACAAGGAGACAGATAGTCTCATCATCTGCGAACGAGAGAACCGACGAGTAACGCGATGGTCTCGTCGAAATCGAAAAAGTGGAGAAACGATCATAGAGAATATCGATTGTTGGGGGTTGACGATAGACAATCAAGGATTTTTATACGTCTCTGATACCCAAACACATGAAGTGAGGCGATATCGCTTGGGAGAAACGAATGTAACAGTGGTGGCGGGTGGCAATGGACTAGGTGACCATCTCAACCAACTTCACTTTCCTACCTACATCTTTGTTAGTCAAGATCATTCTATCTACGTGTCGGATAACAGCAATAATCGTGTGGTGAAGTGGGTCAAGGATGCAAAAGAAGGGATTGTCGTCGCTGGTGATCGAGGCGAAAGAAATGATCTGATCCCATTGTACTATCCTAAAGGAGTGTTCGTCGACTCGTTGGGCACAGTCTATGTGGCAGACAGTTGGAATGATCGAGTAATGCGTTGGTGCAATGGATCGACACAGGAAAATGTCATTCTTGGTGAAAACGGTAAAGGACAAAAAGCAAATCAATTATATTATCCCATGAAATTGTCATTCGATTCGCATGGCAATCTCTATGTCGTCGATAACGGGAATAATCGAGTTCAACGATTCTCAATCGAAGTCAATTGATGTTGTTTGTTTTTTTGTAGAGAATTTCGAATAAAAAAGCTGTCTACAAAACATTATTGATTCCTCGTTGCTCACCAGCCCTCCGCGCGATCATGCATGAAAAGATCAAATTTACTCACACACTAACGAGTGAAACAACCACAGGTACTGTAAAAAAAAGCGTAGATTAATCAACCCTAAAGACTTTTCAAATCCATCCTTCGAGCCTTGATCTTATTCTCGATCAATCATTATTATCATATTCCTATTGGTAGACGTCAATTCTTTGTATACTGATCATACTCTATGATGGAAGGAAATAATTGTGTGCAAGTTGTTGTGTATTGGAAAGTCCATCAAGACTCATTGTTATCGTACTGGGCGGATCTTTTCCTGTATTTCCGTAGGGTTTAGCAACGAAATTTGGTATTGAAAATGTAACGAATCGACTTTAAAAGATAATTGAAATGAATTTCGTTTCATTCTCATTTCTTTACGGTGTGGATGTGGGCTTGGGTGCGCATTAAGAGAAGACCCTCACCCCACACTTTCAGCCCGACCTGCACCCACACCCACAGCCAGACCCCAACCCACACCCACACCCACACCCTTCCGGTAGTTTCGTCGTGAGATAAAAAGGTACACAGAAACAATTACCAGTATTATGTTTCATCCCAAGTTGCAGCAGTCCCTCTTTCAAAACAAAACAGTTTATCGTGGCATAGTGCTTTCACATAAAGCACTAGTAGAAAAACATCTGCCAGATATGACAATAATTACAACTACATTTCTATCTACATCAACGAATCCGAGAATAACTGATATTTATTGTGATAAACCTAATGAAGATGAGATATCAATATTTTGCACATACAATATGGATAATACTAGGCGTTCTACAGCATTCGATCTTGCGAAACTAGTCGGTACTGACGACGAGCAGGAAATATTGATCTTACGGTATATACCATTCAGAATTACATCACGTTACGAAACCGAAGATGATCGAAAAGTAGACATATGCTTTGATGAATGTTCAGATCATTCAAATGCAGTAGAAGGAAATAATATTTTTTTTACAAGTGTATAAGTTCAAGCGAAAGCCAAATAAATGAATGGAGTGAACAATGATCATAATGTCCAAACATGGATGTGACGATGTGGCTATGGATGTGTAAATTAATAAAAAATAGAATGATTCATGTCTTCATGAAAAGACTACTTTACTGTTTTAATCTGAAGTGTTGCTTTGCATCATATGACTAACATAAGTTCATCCAGATGAATGCTTTTAATATGCATAAATGAATCTTTTCTGTTTTCAAAGATTGATATTAGTTGACAGTACTCCAAATTCAACACGTTGCTTATGCTATTCACAATATAAATTGGAAATATATCAATCTTTCCAAAAATAAGCTCACTTTCGTATAATTCTTTGTTCTCAGCTTTAAAATACTATGTATTTATCACACGTAATTCGCAACTCGAGTTTCAAGAGAGAAAAATTGAATATATTTCTAGAGACGTTTCTTTTTATAAGATGGCCTGGCAATGACTTATTACGTTCATTAGTTTTATATTGGCCCATGCTATTAAATATTTACTGTATCAGAGAGAATTTATAGCAATAGAGATACAAAAAAGTGCACATCCATCGTATATGAGACGGAATTATCAATCAATAAGAATAGAGCTATTCCTAAAACTCTTTTCATCTACAAATAATTGATGTGAGTGTAAAATAAGAGAAGAAAGCACCCTGATACGCACCCTGGTTTATCATTCTTAGCAACAACAATGAATATCAAATCGATCACTATCACAATCGTTTTGAATCGACTATCATATCTGGAAGATTATTTATGAATATTATTATTATTGCTTAAATATCTGTTTCGTTTGGTGATGGTGACCAGAAAACTGATATGGAATGTGTTCGTTTGATTGATTCGGTTGGTTTGAAAAATCGATAGTTAGATAATGTCATCGACTTTTTGAGTCAAGATGCTTATTCGGATGTAATTAAAAGGAACGCTCATCAATCAATCGATGAAAAATCGTATGAAATTCTAGAAAAATCTTAATTGAATAGAACTTCCCGATGAACATGTGATTCTTGATTATGAGTAATTGTTTCAACAGAAAAAATTCCGATTACTTCAGGTTAAAAGATAGTTAATCGACAACCAATTACAAAAAAATAAAAATAAAAAGTAGTCCATCATAAATCAATAACTGATCCAATACATGAAAACTTTCAATTAATTAGTTTGTTGACCACGACAGATTGGACATTGCGTTGACGTCTAGAAAAAGACAAATCAAACTCAATTATAAGAAGAACAATTTCTTCATCGTATACCTTTAGCCATGGATCAATACATTCGGGATGAAAGAAATGTTTACATCGTAAACGTTTGACAGTTTCGCCCGTTTTATATTCACTTAAACAAATTGCACATTTCTCGTCAGTGGAGCTCGATTTACTTGTTTTTCGATAAGTCATCGTAGGTAAACGTTCGATATCATTGTCGCATAGACCAACGGAAGGTGGTTCATCACGAGGAAGTAAATCGAATAGGTCCTTAAAGGAATCTAATCAATGAGATAGATTCAGATAAAAAACTTACGCCAAAGTGAATTTGAAGAGCACCAGGAGCAGTAAAAACATTAGGCCTTCCGCCCAGCAATGCAGCAGCAAATAGACTCATTGGATCTAAAGTTGAATGATCAACATCATCATTGCGGAATGATGGATTACGTTCGCCAAAAAAAGTTCTAAAAGAGAAGTGTTTTTCTTCAAAAGAAGCATTCATCGAAATACAAACTGTAGAACATGATTTAGAATAGAAGCTGGATCAGACGGCCGATCAACTGGAAGATTATGCAAGGAAGATGAAGGATGATCGAAAGATCGAACAGCATTTGAATGTTGATATTCTAATGGAATGTCGACCGATCGATGGCTTCTAGAAAATATCAAAAGTGATAGAATCAATAAGATTAAGTTTTATTTACGAATGTTGTGGATACGATTGGGAGGGATGAGTTTCTTCTCGATGATGTATTCGATCATATTGATCAGAATTTCTTTCATATCTTGGATAATTTTGATCATGACGATATAATTGGGAAGCTGAAGAATAGTCTGTTGATGGTTGTTGACTATTAAGATAGTGACGATTAGATGAATGAGAAGAATCCTGATGGTCAGCATGATATGATTGAGGATGGCGTACAGGTGAACGCATAGAAGGAGGTTCTAATCGATATTGTCGATTCGGTTGATCGTCATATACATTCTAATCATTCAATTATTACAAAAAATAAGTTTCTTCAATATGAATCTCTGACTTACGTTCATACGATTGGATGATGATCTTGTTGAATTTGGATGTCCATTGGAATGAGAATATTCTCCATGATAATGATGAGGAGAATGAGAAGGAGGGGACGCAATATTTCTTTGTTGATAGGGTTGAAAAGTAGATTGATAAGCAAAATCTCTTGATGTTGGATGTACATTTCGTCGAGATGAACTATCCGATGGTTGATGCGATTGAAGGGTTACACGACGACGAGATGGTCCATAAGAATCGTCAAAAGTTTGACGCGACATGAAGAAAACACGTAAGAAATATGATTTCTATGATCGGTATAACTGCTTCAACTACTCGAAATGTGAAATCGGAGTTATGTAAGAAGAAAAGAAACTGACACTCACTGTAATACAACGATTTTCCAACATTGATTCATAGAGAGGCAAACACCAGAAAGAGCCAATGAAATTTATGCAAAGTATGCACAATGGCGACTATCGGCATCTGCCTCTTCCTCTTTCTCATGGTACACTTTAGGTGTGTAGGTAGAGGTAAACGTTGGTTGCACACGTTCTGCTTGTACACTACAAACACGTTTTCTCTATCATCTGTAAACGCTTTCTTTATGACATTCGATGTCAACACAAACGATGGTTTCGATTCGTGCCATACCACATGACTCAAAGAGAGGAAAGGATGATTACCGCGAATTCGATGGATTCTAATGGATCCTAGTGATTTGTAGCGAATTCTTTTGAATGATTGTAAATATAAGTGCATAAGGGTAGGTATGGGAGTGTGGGTGCAGGTGTGAGTGGATCATACAACATTCACATTCAACATCCCCATCCCACCCAGAATTCAATATCCATAGTGTGAGTTTTAAATCGTATACCATAAGTAAAAATAGAGTGGCTCAAAAGTCACTTAACCAAGAAAAAAACCAAATGTCGCCGACATATTTTGACTAAATGAGCTTGTTTTTCCACTACTGATATAGATATCATCATAGTTTATATTCATCAGAAAAATATTGGTAAAAACTGTTCTGAAATGTCAATGTTGATCGATACATAATTCAGGAGTTATGAAAAGAAAAATAATGTATCTCAATAGTTGCAAAAAAGTCTCACTATCAGGTAAAGAGTATCTAACATGTAACTGTTTCATCTCATAGTTTTATCAAAGATAAAGATTTTTTCTTCAGATGAAAATATCTGAAAATAGAAAACAAATCTTAAGACGTTTTTCAACAATTCAATGTTACCTTTATCACCAATAAAGCTTCATCGAAACGTGATCACTATTTTCGACTAACTTTAACCATTTGCTTTGAAATATTTTTCCACCGAAAGCCATACTCTAATTAAGGTTTCTCTAACAACTTCGTGATCGCAGTCATCGACACACGAGAATTTTATGGGGAGATCGCTTTAGGCAATGGAAGCTTTCTTGCACCCTAAGATTACAGCGGATCGAAATACACTATATATGATACAATATAAGTATTCAATTTTGTATTTGTTAATAAGAAAATCATGGTTAATGCTTTTAAATAGTGGAAAATCAGAAAATTTTCAAAAGAACAATCAAGAAATGATAACGGAATAAATATTATAACAACATTCAATTTCAGCAGTGTACGAGTACATGCGACATATTTATAGATTTTTCAATAGATTTCATTATATATATAGTGTGAGTGTGGATGTTCGTCTTCTAGTTATTTACACTCGCACCCACACCTATTGGCCTCAATGAAGAACTACACTACTCACCGAGAGTATTCTTGTGTAACTTCAACCATTCTTAAGACTACAAGTTTGAAATTTTCAGTATGTTTACAAACTTAGAAATGTAGTTCGACAAAACCAGCTTGTTTTCGATTGCTTGAGTTGAAAAGAAGTTATGACTAGTGGTAGCTTTTCTTAATATGAATTCTATAACACAAAAATCGAAGAAGCTTACAATCTGATCAAACTATTGTTATACATAAGATTTGTAGCTTTTGAATTATTAGGTGTGACTTGATGAAATTTATAGCATAAATAGCCGCATTAAAGAACTGCATGATGATAGACTCGCAAAGTCATTGGGCTTCTTTCCTCTTGAGCTATAGGAGCTACGATGAGAAAGGTTGCCATAGATCATCATTCCTTTATAGCTCAAGCAAACGAAACCAAGTTGATACCAGTAATCTACAATTTAAAGATACTACATAGGCTAATAATTTTACATGTTTAGCTAAAAGAATGTCTGAGACTGTAGGATGTAACGAGTTTGCCGAAAAGTGTATTTCTTCATTCAAGTTAATATTGATAGTTCTACACAATTCCTATTTTGCAGTTTTCTTATAAATAAAAACATTAACGAGTACTTTGTCATCAAAAATGAAGTCAGTCCTTTTATCGTCTAATTCTATATGACTCGCTCTTTATATTTATTCTTGGTTTTAACAAACAACATATTCTTGATCGTATTTCGACACAAATTTATGATTGTTTTTCATGCTACTACTACCTTTTTCACTTTTTATATTTAACGCCAAACACTATTTCGAATCTTAATTTAAACGAAGTGACTGAAAAAACTACTTCTATAACGTATGCATAAAGAAAATATTGCTCCGGTACTAAGCTTCCATATGCCTAGCGAATTTTATGACTGTTCATCATCAGTATTTTTCTTCTTTGCCTTCGTGTAATGGAAGAAGTGCAAAATAGGCAAATAAGAAGAGATAGAGTAAACTGTTTCATGAATCTATCTTCTCGCGTTCTGAATATATACATACGACAAACACCGAAGACTTTTTTTTTCACGACAAATTAACTAATATTTTCGTTTCATTAGAATATTATTTCAATAATGTTTGTTCAAGTCATCTAAAAGTTGATATCAAAATCTTTATAGCTCAATTTAAGTGCATTCAAATATTGTTTTCCTTGATCTCCAATTCTATTGTTTCTGAGATCGAGATCATTCAGTGTCTGTATTGAAGAGAAATCCCGCAAAATTACAAAAAATACTTAAAGGTTATCTCATTTACTTTCTTAAGTCGTAAAGCTTTAGCTAAATATTTTGCTCCGTTGTCTCCAATTTTGTTATAGTCGAGCTCCAATCTTCTTAATATCTTTAGAAATCAGAAAGTAATTTACAAAATAAATGCAAAAAGAATTTTAACTACTTGATTACTTCTCAATGCATCAGCCAAATATTTTATTCCGTCGTCTCGAATATGATTGCGGAATAATAATAGTATTGATTGTAGTGCCTATACGAAAAAAAAAAATTATTTAAAAGAAGATAGAGGATTAAAATGCTTTAACTTTGTTGTGCCGTACTACATCAGTCATATATTGTATCCCCTTATCCCCAATATGATTTTTCCCCAGATTCAGTGTGAGAAGTGTCTACATAAAAAAAACAGAAATACTGATGATGGATTATGAAAAAAGCACCTTGTCGTACAGTATTGTCTCGTAAAGCATAAACAAGATGTCGTATTCCTTGTTCTCCTATTTGATTGTCGTAAAGACTGAGATATGTCAATGTCTGAAAGTATTTTAAGATGCAAATATGTAAGAAACAAGAAAATAAAGTTAACTGACCGTGTTATTTCGTAATACATTACAGATAAGTTGTGTGCCGTCGTCGCCTATTTTATTTCCTTGAAGGTTAAGGTATTTGATTGTCTATGTAAAACATGAGGTAGTTTTACAAGAGTGATTGTAGGAATGATTTCCTTGTACCTGATTCTGTTGTGATGCTTCAATGAGATATTGAGCACCTTTTCCTCCAATTTTATTACATGGAAGATCAAGTTCTTGTAGTGTCTATATTGAACGAGAAGCAGCAAAATAACAAACAAGGAAAGCTAATCTTATTCATCTTGTTATCTCACAATACGTTAGCTAAATATTTCAGTTCATTTTTCGCAATTGTCTTATTTCCAATAGAAAAGCTCTTAAGTGAACTTTTCCTAACTGTATTCGAAATTTTGAGATTTTCATTTTTGTTTTTTTTTCTGTTGTACATTCATACCACTTCGAAGTATTCTATCCACATTAAACATATTTCAAGAATTACTGTAATACGATAAGTATCAGCAAATGTCAGGAGATGAAAGATTTTCGCTAAAATGCATCAAAGTTCTTATATTATGCTGTTCTTTCTCAAATATGAGTTTTTGATCTAAAAATACAGAATAAGGTCATTTTCTAAAGCACAGAACACCGAATCGATGCAACATTGTTTCCTGCTAACCAAAAAAAAAGTGTTTTGGGTCCTTCTTGCTATTTTAAAAGATGGAGAAGGTGTAGTCAAGAAATGATGTATTCTTGGGGATACTATCAGGATCTTGATGTTATTATTCAAAACAACAGTACTATATGAAAACTAATAAGCCTTAGCAGTCAACACAGTGTCTAGTGTCTGTAGAAAAACTTTTAGCTGTATGAGATATATTACAATTCATAAATGAAAGTGATAAAAGAGTCATTTTTACACGATTTATTTAATTTGACCTCCAGTATATATGAATTTTGATTTCAATAATATCACTGCATGCATAAATAGAATAAACCTAACTCTCACTTTCATATATAAAATTCAAAAGAGAAAGCACAATCATTTTTCACAATGAGAAATAATAATTTATAAAATAACTTTTCTATAACGATGGCACAAAATCAATAGATAAATTTTCATCTGAATTATAATTATTTTTTAGAATTAGAACTGCCACAATCTTTGTTCCAGGATTTTCGATTATTTATCTTAGATTATTATAGCACAGGTTCCAGAGTAAGTATAAAGACACAAGGCATTGCACAAGGATTATTACCACAGTGAAGATCAGGTCGAAGGAATGGCGTATGATACATCGCCAAGTTAACAGTAGAGTTAGGATATATTTCACAATGTTTTTCATCAACGACAAGGTTTTATCACATGCATTGTGAACTTCAATTTTGTTATCGAAAAACTAAATGAATAATCCTTGACAATGTTTGAAATGGACTCGATATTTTCAAGCTCGTTTAGAATGTAAAGTCAAAATCTTTGAGGATTATTTCGAGGCACACGATGAAACTGTTTCAAGTGATAAATTCTTGTTGAGTTAGCACACTATGGGTTTGGTGAACTTCAGTAAAGTATGAAAAGTCCAAAATGAATAAACATCCTTATAATTTCACCTCACAGTTACAGCCATTTTACCAAACTTCAGGCTATCGAATGATTGTATTTCGACTTGAATTTTTTTCCACAGACAGGTTTATTTGTGACTATCGTGTTCTGAAACTTCGTCTCCAAAGAAAGTTTTTTTTCGCGAGATATTGAAGATTCAAAATTTACTTGTATTCCATAAAAGATACCAAAATCTTAAAATCTGCGGATATTAACTGTCTCGTGAAGAAAACATTCTTTTGAGCTGAAATTTTCAGAGCATTCTAGTCTTAAGCAAATGTGTCTGTGTGCAAAATTTCGTCTCGAAATCTCATCATTCAATTTGTTGCGACATACCGTGCCGCAGCCTGAAATTTTAGTAACGTATATATAACTCGGGAGTTAAGGTCGACAAACACTTATCATTTTGGAGCTTCCCAAGACTCAATAGTCTGCCTTATGCATAGAGTGTGAAGTCGAAAAAAAAATAATTACCTGAAATGATTTTCTCGTCAGTAATTGTTTTAACATGGTATTCCACTACTTTGACAGTTCGTTCATGCTTGAATAGTTCAATACATTTTTTCTCTAGTTATCTGTTAGAGAGTTTTGTACATGATAATGTGATATTCCATAGAGATTATTGCGTAAATAAACCCATGGGATTTCTATCACTTTTTGAAAAAAAGTTCTTTTTTTTGTCGATGTTAATAGTATATTTAGACGTAACATCGTCAAAAACGGTTTAAGATCACAATTAAAAATTTATTGAAAATATAAAGTGTCGAGAACCACATGATTTTTTAGGAAAATTCCACAAAAGTAAAGGGTATCCAATAATAAATTGTTAATCATATTTTTCATACTTTTTCTTGACGTAGAGAGCTGAAATTTTTAACATATGCATCAAATCAAGATCTTTTATTTCTAAAAATGTCAACTCTCTAGGTAAAGTTAGTGGCAAAATACAACAATCTTCGTACTCGATTTTTGCAATGGTTTCACAGTAAGAATATTCAAAAACTTGAGTACGAAAATTTATATATTTTCGTCTTGTCAATGTGTTTTACCACTAGTTTTACCTAGAGAACTGAAGCTTTTAGAAATAAAAGATCTTTATTGGATACGTGTGTGTTAAAAATTTCAGCTCTCTACCTCAAGAAAAGTTAAAAGTGGTAGAAATCCCACGGATTCATCCCACTATATTTCTTTCCTATTAGCTTCTTCTATAATAAAATTCTTTTTCAATTATAATGAAGATTGAGACAAAAATTTATTGTCTCCTTTTCTGTCACAACTATCGGAAAGTTTTTTTCTCAATTAGAATTTTTAATCATTATAAAATGTTTTTCTCCGCTTCTGCAGCTCCATCGAACAAAAGTCACATTTGAATTGTAGTAAACAACTGATATAAAATATTTTCGTGTGCTTGTGCCTATTAAGATTCTTGAATGATTTCGAAAATTTCATTCATATTCAAAATAAAGTTATGCAGTCATACTATGTTCAACTCTTGCGACTTCAGCGTCTTTCAAAGGAAAACATTAGAGAAATTTAACTCTTCGTTTTCCATGTCTAATCTAGTATATTTCCTTTGATATATTGCATTTGTTTGATTGATAAACAATGTTTCTTTTTTACTAAGGTTATGCTTGCATTGTTGATTTGGAATATATACAGATAAACTTTAATTTGAATATCTACAGTTTCCATCAGAAAAATGAGACATAAGAATATGACAACTTTAGCTATACTGATCGGGATCTATCTCCTATAAAAGTTCCAACATTCACTGATATGACATGTTCCAGAAACACGGAAAACCCAAGTCCATCAAAATGTTTGATTGAGCAAAGAATCAGGAAAAATTACAAGCAAGAAAATACAACCTTACTTACCTTATTATCTCGCAATGCGTTAGCTAAATACTTTTCTCCGTTTTCTTCTATTTCATTAAATCCAAGATTCAATTTTGTCAGTGTCTTTAGCAACCGCCACATATTTTAGAAAAGCAAATGCAAAAACATTTTTCTCAACCTGATTGTTTCTCAATGCGTCAGCTAAATATTTTATTCCTTCGTACCCAATATGATTCCCATATAAGTTAATATTTTTCACTATCTATACAATTATTCATCAAACTCAGTGTGAGAAGTGTCTGTAAAAAGAACAAGAAATATGATTTTGAGATTGAGATTGAAAAAAAAGAACTATTTCATCTTACAGTATTATCTCGTAAAGTATAAGCAATATGTTGTGCTCCTTGTTCACCAATTTGATTGAGCATAAGATCAATGGTTTTGAATGTCTATATGGCATGAGGCCTATCCAAAACTGTTGAATCCTTTCCATCAGAAATGGACTTTCGTTCGTATTGTAAATGATAAGTACATTAAATTCAACATTTCATTTTCAATAATTAGAGAAAATTAATAATCTTTTTCATTTTGACAGAATAGAAGCACAGTAAACTTATAATCAGTTTCAACAATGAAAACTTTGTAAGTGGATCTCTAGTGCGATCATTCTATCGTGTGCTGTTGGGAGAATTTCATCAGTTCATAAGTTACAGAACTGCTTTATTTGTGTCTGAGAAAGTATAGATTGACTGTAAGATTTTCCTGGTTCTGCACTATCTGATGAATAAAGTAATGAGTGTGGGCGTGGATGTCGGTCTGAGTAAACAGTACACACTCACACCCATCCACACTCTCTCTATTTTCTGGTAAATAAAGTTTTCTTTCAACATTTTTCTATCGAAGAAAAATAAGATTCGACATGTATTCCATTACTTTCTCATCATATGTTATGTTGAATTGCCATTGTTCAGTTTTATGATATGTCTCATTTTTCAACTGATATTTTTACTCTTATTTCCGTTAAGTTATAAAAAAAAATATATTATTTCGCTTCCAACTTGTGTATAGACACCTAGCAGGAACAAACCGAATACGCTAATAGTATTTCATTTCTTATTTCTGTTCTGCAATTCTCGAATATTTTTTAGATAGTACATATGTATGCGTAATTTTTTTTTTCAGTTCATACAAGAAGCTCGTTGACTGATTGATAGAAAACATGTACAATAGAGAAGAAATCATGCATATAAGGAAATCCACAATCAAACATCGAAAAACAATGAGCTAATACTTCCAATAGTTTACGATGTTTATTTCGTATTCATGTGTCACAAAGTGAGCTTCTGTTATGCTGAAAAATTATAACCCTGGAAATAGATTTCTCTCATAAGTTATGATCTTATTCAATGGCAAGATTAATGAAAATTCTTACATCTTGAGGTGTAATACTGAAGAAGAAATCCATTTCATGTTCTCAAAAAAGAAGAAAAAGCATCCGAACATGGAAAATCAAAACAATTCATAAAATTAGACTTCTTCAACAGATCTATGAGATTATTTTGAACTTCGATTAATTTTGTAGCCTTCTTTATGTAAAATATGGAATAAAAAAGATGGACAGTGAAGGTCGAGTAGAATAGAAAGATCAAGAACAATTATGTAGTAGAACGACACTTGTACAGTCAATTTAATGTATGATTGAAAATAAACGAAGAAACTCGAATAGAAAAAAAGTTTTTTAAAGACTGTAATCATTTACGAATATATTTAGATTTGAAAATAATTATTGTACACTTTAGATATAGTAGTAGAGCTAAGAACAGAGAAATTTATCGACTAATTTCTGGAGTTGAATGCTTTGGTTTCGATATTAAAAAGGAAAACAAGAATTGTTTCAGAGAATGTAAAACTTCTGAATCATTCTTTATGAATCTCAAGTCATCCTATAAAAATTACAATTCATTGTGTTTTTATCGGTAATGTTCACAATCAAAATCTTCCAATTTGTTTTCAATACTATAGATCCAATTTTTTCCCAAGACCAAGCATTGTCCTTCAAATTGTTTTGGATAATTTTAGATATATAAATATTTTCAATGACCAATACATGTCTAACCACTATTATTTTTATGATGAGAATTTCAATTCAAATTTTCTTGCGCAGAACAATAATGAATGTTTGAACCCACTAGTACAAAAAAAAAAGATTAGACGTATTCTATCGGTGCAACGAGCAAAAATACAAGCAAGCATATCTTTACTTAAGTCAAAGCAGAAATGATTTATTTGGTAAAGTTGAATAGAGAAAAACCTAGGATTCGTTGATTCATTGTCTCCTCAATAACTAAAACTCGATGGGTTCACAAAGTTGTGACATTATAAGAACTGTTTACCATATTATTCTATTCTTGCTCTTAAAGATTACAAAAATATTGTTTTACCTGGTTATTTCGTCGAGTATAATAGGCCACAATTTCCATATCTTGGTCAGTCGAACTCTTCGAATATATATGCAACTCTGCGCAATCTTTCTTATTAGCAATAATTCGTTCAGGTTCATGATTACAGTATTGAGGGGGTGATGAAGCTGACGCTGACTGTTTTATCAATGACGATATTATATTTTGAACTGAGGTCGTTAGCTTCGATGCAGCAACTGTTGACTTTAGTGTTGTATGTGTTACTTTTGATGCTGATGAAGTCGACACTAAAGTAAAGAAATAAATAGTTCATATGAATTCATTGATGAAAATGATCTTCGACTCTAAAAATATATCACAGTATAAATATTCAATCAAGGATGGCATAGAAATTCTTTCTCGATTTGTATGTTAAATACTTCTCTAGTATCGAAACTAGTTGTTGACATATCTTTATAGAAAAGAAAAGGCAGTAAAACATATTCTTCATAACAACAACATGATGCTTCAACTACACTAATTGGATAAAGAAACTAAGAAGTATAACTAACTTGAAGACATTTATTTCAGTTAAAATCACAACTCACTATGGATTTTCGAGCATAAACAAGAAAGATTCTTTATAATGAACATTGTGATTCACATTTATTAAATTCTATGCTCTTAAATATGATCCACGTTCCCTCGTTTTACTTTTGTGAAAGACTATGCAGTCTTAAAGCGTTCATTTTTCTGGAACCCGATATAAATCGGATCAAACTGTAATATTCTAATGCTCATATAGCATAAAAACAAATGCATTTACAAACAACTATTTTAACGTTCAAAGGTAACTGATGTGTGATATTCGCATGTAACAAATCTTTCTCATTGAATAACTTAATGATATCAATTATACAATCATTTTGATCAAGACAATTCATCAAACTTATTCTTCATAACAATACTGCCATCAATATCGTTTCTACTTGGAAAGATCTGCCATATAAGTTTAGATAGAGCTTCTAGCTCACACTTTAGGTGATGTTCATATGTGACTTATTGAAAAAATAATTTCCTAATTATTAATAAGTTTTATCTAATGATTTGAATTAAATTAATGTTATACTTTAATTCTTGTACTACAAGTTACATGTCACTTTTTTATGTGATCTTACCAGTAGAAGATTAATTGTTTGAGACAGTAACGATTGATACCGGCTGTAACAGTGGATGAGGTAGTTGAGTTTCTTTTAGTTGAATTACATGAAGATCACCTTGATCAAGAGTACCAATTACCTTAAATTGAGTAGCAGCAAGCAAAAGAATTTCATCTTCCGATGAAAAAAAAATGATTTCGAATATATTTTCCAGATTCACATTCGATAGTAAACATTGTTCTAAGTAGTTCCTGTCTTATCCGAAAATTCTTCTGATTGTAAAACATTTACTGAAGTAGTGCATGATGAAAATCCCCACCATACAACTGTTTTTTCCATAATATATGATTTGCTTAAATTTAATTTGACACCACGATAAACAGGTCGTGTAATTGATGGAAGACGAAACAGTCCATTGAGAAAAAGTCTCAAATAGAGTAACCAAGACTTCAATTTTCGTCGATCCAGTGATCGTAATGTGTTATTCAACGCGAAATAAAGACATTCATCAAGTGGCTCCCATCCCATAGAATAAAGCATTATGGCAGCTGACTCATCTTGTGTAAGTCCATCAGCAGGTTCTTCACATCGTTGCTTAGCTACATAAGCAAAACTTTGGATGTTTGGTGGAAATTCAACAAGTTCTTCAATAGCTATATCGAGTGGAACAAGTGGCAATTTTTCATAATCATAAATTGGTAAAAGATATTGATGTGTTTCACGAGCAACATCGGTTATACGTCGAACCAACTGTACTGGATCATTTCTTTCTGCAGTCGCCATATCAAGTACCAAATGATCTTATTAAATATAGAAATAGAAAATTTTGAAAAAACAAACCAAGAATCATGTATTATTGTTGTTATTTCTTTTCGACGATTTCATAGTTATCAAATTTTCCAAGACTTTGTAGAACTTTATGTTTTTGATGATTGAAATAAAAGCATTCAAATGAAGATATACACAAATAATATAGTTCTTCTAAAAGATTTACAGGCATCATAAGTCATTATTTTTGTCTACAATTCGTTGTAGGAATGATGAAAACTAGTGTTAGTCAATATAAAAAACTGTATGTCATGCTCAAGAAAAATATAAGTTCAGATTCTATTCTATATTTAACTTGCAAACATAATCAGAAGACAAAATCCTCAAAAACATTAGTGCCAAGAAACAGCGTTAAACTTATACTCATTTTCAACTTGTTCTGTCTTCTTTCGTTATTGTACTGAGAAACAGGTGTCAACCATTTTATAGGTTCTTATCTATAGTTATTTGAAATAGAAAATTTCAATGTTAACATTTGCAATTGAATTTTTATTTATTTTCTTTAAGAATAATGTATAGATAAGATTAATCTTGTTGTTGGATAGAAAATCTTTATCCAATAAACTTCTTGAGAAACAATTCGTAGTAGTTGAAGTGTGGATGTGTAGAAGCTACCATGACTTGTTTCCATCTAGCTAAATGGACTTCATCAGGTGGCTTAGTCTGTCTCTATCAACTATTCGTATTTTTATGGATCTTTTTAATTTTGGTAACATCTGTTCGACCTTAAGAATATGATTTAACTCAGAAATATGAGACGACTAGCTCTTTGCTGAGATCAAATGTGTGAAAGAACTCTTTGAGCAGGTCTTCAGATAGGAGCTGAGTAATCCCATTTTGTTTCGTATGTTGCGAGCATAGAGTTTCATTAACATACAAAAGTTTTTCTGTATACTTCGAAGTGTCATTCTCAAATCCTAATTAGCACAGAACTTGTCAACGTTTACTGTAAAAACGAAATTCTTCTACGTTTAACAAAGACATTCAACCCTCAGCTTTTAATAAATGTATTACCATATCAACAATAAGTTCATCAATGTGCCTATATGTTAGCGTTCGCGCTCACGAAGAGCGACGAACACAGTTAACGTGTGTGTGTGTGGTTTATTCTCTCTGTTTATTCTTTTACAAAACAAGTGTTTATATACGCACATGAAAACTAAAGACAAAATATAGAAGAATACAGAGGTGAATCAAGGGCAAAGGAAAGAAATAAAAGAAACGAAAAGACAGAAACGAAAATAACAAAGAAAAGAGAATAGATATGATCGAGGTGGATGTTCTAAAAGAACACACTGTAACACTATACAATAAAATTATCATTGAGAAAGAATATCGAAGTGAATAAAAATGAAAATGTTGAAAAAGATGAATTTTGATTGTGTTATTAGGTAGTAAATATTGCAAATTTCTTCAAAACAATCTATGATTTACAAAAATAAATCATAGTTGAAAATTTTGTATCTCTATTAATTCTATTTTTCAATAACAACCCTCTTGTATATATTTACATTGATAAATGTTTAAAACAAATGTGTTCACTGTGATTCAGTTGTGTGAAATTTCATATTGGATACCATTTGATTTTGAACTTCAATTAACTTTAATCATACTCTTTATAAACTTGGTGTAATTGTTACATCATTCAAACAATGTTCGAATGGAAAATGTCATCAAAGAAATAAATCATTCTACCGCACTAATAATGGGTTAATTTTAAACCATATAATAAATCACGCATAGATTGCATTTCATTGAACTGATATTATTCTTTTTCTGTACACAGAAATTCAATGATGAATTATTTTCATTTGCAGAATGGCATACTTTATTTGGAAAGAAGTATCGATATTGATACGTGCTCAATGAACATCTTTTGTTATAATCGCTTCATGAGGTTGAAACTCAAAAGGCATGATACCGCGGTGGACTCTGCACTGTTTCTCAATTATAGACAAGATTTGAATCTATAATCATATAGAAAATATTTTTTATCTAGTGTTAGAAAGTATCTCATATGAGAACTTATGATTCCATAATTCTTTCATTGTAGTTCAAATATATTTAGTTCTAAACTCACTCGACGAATTAGCACTGGATTAAGCAATATGAGTGGTGCTAAGTGGAAACATCATTCATATGTTTTACCCATTTCACACGGTCTTAACTAGAGAAGTTAATGTTGAATGAAAATGCTTAGCTGAAAAACAATTTAATTCGTGTTTGAGAGATGAATTATATTTCATGCATCCATTGAATAAAAAAGTTTATCAATTCATTAAAATGATGAAAGTATCTTAATGAAACCATCTATGTTTAACATAATACACTACTAATTGTAATAAAATAAAACCAGAGAAATACGAATGACGTAAAATGACTTTTTTAAAGAAATTCTTTAACGACCAACTGAACGGTAAATCCTTTGAGAACAATTATGAAAACTGATTTGTGTATTATATAGGCGATAATTCGTTTGATGAAATTTCATAGAATTATGTATTTTCAATATTAGGTTTCAGTTTCGATCAGCAAATTGAAATAACAGATTAAGATATAATACAGCATTATCCTCGAAATAAAGACAAGATCTTCCCTAAGCATGTCGAGAATCTGCATTGCAAATTGTTATTTTACACTTTCTTTTCGCCACCAAAGTGTACAAAAACCAAGGCTTTTTTACAATCTGAAAAATACAAAAAAGACCTTCATATTGTTTTTTCTTCTATGAAAAATAAAGATTTATACTTACAATGGTAAATATGCGTATGATTTCAGCAACTGATACACGAATTGATATAAATATAATCTCCAATTTAACATTGCAGGTAGATTTGAAGTTTGCAACATCTTCTTCTGAAAAGTGTACAACTTATTGAGTGTTTTTCTAAGCATAAGAAGTAGCAGATGTCTTGTACATATTGCTTCAGTGTCATACTTATTTTGGATACCGCTGGGTATTTTTCTTCCTTACTTTTTTCAATCGATTGAGAAAACATGAGTTGCATGGATTCTTCAGCATCCAATCAATAGTAAAAAAAATAAAGTGTATTGTCAGTGACATCTTTAGTTTACACCGATATTTTAATTTCCAAACACTCAACTTTGAATTTATATATAAACTATAATTGAATATTATACTACTAGTTAAAACCACTCCCTCCTTGAATTCTAGGCTACATGAGAATGACAGCTGGTGGGATAATTCCTCTGCAGGCGTATAGGATGTGGGTTCGGCTTTGAATGGAGCGAGGATCAACACACACATCATCACACTAAGGGACTCTGAATATTCTTTCTCTTTTCTGTGAACTCTTACTGTTATGCTATAATTTTGTTTTGTGCTTCAAAAATTGAATAATGTAACGCCAACATTTTTGTTTTACAAAAGTCAAAACTTTTTTTTGTGAGATGTCTTGTAAAAATGAAATAGCAATTTAAAGATCAAAAGGGTAAGTTGAAAAAGGTTTTCTTTCATATTTTCTTATTTTCAACGATAATTGGTTAAATCAGCTATTTTTTTTTCTCCTCTTACATGGAGTGATAGAGCAAAGTGAGACGAACATTTTTTGTGTCAGACACAAATCTTGAAAGCCAACTCGAAAACTACTAGAAGTTTGCAAGTTTTCTTCAGCTAAAATTGCCAGAATGATCCAAATTACACCAGAAGAACAAGAAAAAAAAATTCTTCTCAATAGGACTCATTGTGATGAGAATTTTATTTCGATGGTTCAATCAATCGACGGGATCTTTTCAGGACCCATATAAAAGACTTTGGGCTATAAAATGGTATATATTTAATTTAATTTTAATTAATTATCAGTTAATAATAAGATGAGAAAGTTGGGTCCAATTGGTTTCGCTGGAGTGATCTGGATTACCCCATCTGGTGTAATTCGGATCATCTCTTTAGGGCTGTCGCCATTTTTGCAAAAGCTCTATAAAAAAATTAAGTTTTTCTTTAGATTTTTGTATGGTTCGGTAGAAAACATTTTGAAGTATCTGCTGATAAAAAAAATCTTTCTTATCCCATGTAAAATAGTTGAGTTATAGTTGAAATAAATCGATTTTCTTAAACACTGATTCTGACTGCCCCTAGTCGACTATACAGAGTATTCCAAAAGTTCGGCGAAAAAGTAAATTCATATAGCTCCCCCCATTTACCAAACTTGATCGACTATTTTTTTACATGAATACAAAAATTACTGTTTTCGATTTCAGAAAAAACATTACCCAGGCGAGAAAAATTGATAGAGGACGCCTAGTATGACTAGTCTGGAATAGTCGTACTAACACTTGGTCTAGTCTGAAACGACTGGCAATTCATGAAGATTGGTCGTCTTGACGAAGTGCGTCGTATAACTAAATAGAGACTGGTCCAAACGATCCACGATCTCTCATAAGGATGTGGTTGTGGGTATGTCAGGTTTTCTTCACATCTACACTCTTTACACAATTTATTCTGTAGGATAATACGAAAAACTACATAATAATTATATCTTATTTTTTCATTTAAAATTTATTAAAAATACTGAACAATACAATTTACTACAATAGAATAAATACTGATCGGTTTATTTATGACAGACATGCTCTGCAATGAATAAAGAAAATCGCTTCTATTTTAGCATGTTCTATATAGAATGCAGAGAGGCAATAACAATTGTTTTAGTTTGTTTTAGACTATTTCAATCAATAAGGCACAGAATTCAATATTCATATTGTCATTTTTACATAGTACGCCACAAGTAAATATAAGAAACTTCAAAAGTCACTTTATCGAGCAAAAAACTTAAAGGGGTGTGGGTGTGAGTGTGAGCGTAGATGAAGGGAATGACAGACACCTACACTCACACCCCAACAGACGTTTATGGACAGTATGTATCTTGCACCATAGGGATCCTGCAGGTATTTCGATGGGGCGTCGGATGAACCTATCAGTGCGATCTTCTTCACGAATAGTCACCACTGGAGGCACAATTTGTTCTTTACAAACACAACATTGACTATAAAACAAATAGGGGTCAAATTGTCTGTATCCTAAACATCTACCTTCTCGAAAAGACAGCAACTTCAATTGGAGCTTCGATACCTTGTTCATCTGTATTTTATCTGAGGCATTTGAATCCATCTGAAAAGTAAGACCAAATAAATATAAGATATATCGAGCTGAACTTCACTATATTCATCCGAAGTCATTTCTTCATCTTCTACTTGATCATCGCTGACAGCTGAAACATCGACTGATACGACATCACTGGATGATGCATCCACCATCTGAACACCAGCAGAGTCGTCATCAGTCGATCGGTCAGTGCCATTTTCGTTATCCATACACTCTTCATCCTCTTCATCTTCGTCGCTGATGTTGCCAGTAGCTGTAGCTGTTGTTTGCTGGTTATTGCCGATCGTTTTCAGCAAATCGCAAAATTGTGACAGAGCTGTCCACTTATTATACATTGCACGACACTTAGTACAAATATAGCCATCAGTCGACAGAGACGTTGGAAACAAACGAGTGGCAACAAAAAGTCGAATACAATTTCTGTTCAGAGGGCGTCGACTGCTTGCATTCAGGCGATCACCACAACAGATGCAGACACAAAACTTCTTCCAATTCCTTTTGTGTGAAATGAAAGAATAATCAACGTAGCGCACACATCTTATATTCTCTCTATCTCTAAAACAAACCCTCCAAATCTCTCTCCCTATTCAATATCTTCTTTCCAAATATCTCTCTGTGTGAAATATGCTGTCTTCGAATATCTCTCTGAAATCTCTTCGTTTCATATATTTCACTCTTTCTCAGATGTCCTCTCCTCCTATGCTTCCCCTCGAAAATGTCTTCTCTTCGACTGAATTTAACTGACCACACTAACCATATCTTTGTTCTACCACTTTTATCTCTCGTTTTAACTTTCTGGAGAAATAACCATAACTAACGTTGAATACATACGAAACCCAATAGCAACACTAAAATATACCACTTCCTACGGTTTGAAATGCCTTCTTTTTTACGGAACATATCCATTTTCTGAACCAACATATACATCCCATATCTTTACAATAATCATTTCGATACAATCCGAGACATCCGCTATCGTTACAGAAAAACTACCAGATTCCGTCTAAACTTTTGAAACCTTTTGAAGGGAAACCTACTTACTAGCTTGCATCAGTGCATTTTCAAGCTCTCCATAGACTGTTTTTGCGTGAAGAAATGGCGCCGGTTTTATGATGGATAGTCGAGATCATATGAACCATACTATGCCAGTCATTGGTTCTTCCATAGACTTTTGATAGTGTGCTATTTGAAAATTTTCGAGTACAGAAAATTTCACTTCATCTTTTATTATCATTTTATAGCTCTCGAAGAGCTCTATCTGCACGAAAAGAAATGACGCTATTGCAGTCGATTATGGTTGTGATCAGATGAGTGGTACTATACTCTTTCCAGCAGAAATCTAGTGTTGCCAGACGTCCATGAAGGCTCTTCGGATACACTTATAAGTCCTGTAAAAATGGTCTGGATGTGTCGAGAGTAGTTTAGTCTCACAACGGAAAGCGCGAAATTGAAAATCAAGATATGTTTCGAGGTTAGTTTTATTTAGGGCCGTTTTGTGTACAAAGGGTCCCCCGTTCTTTCATCAGAATGAAAAAACGCTCTAGATCAATTATTTATTTCATCTGGAAACATTAAAAAGATCAATTCAATTATTTATTTTATCCAAATTAATTTCGATTTTACCATAATTTTTCAAGAGTAAAGGTATTTTTTTATCGCATTGAAATCAAATACCATCTTCATGTATAAATTTTAATCATAACATCAGTATAGGTGTGACTACACAGAAGACTTACATCTCCAATGCCCACCCATATCCACAGTTACTCTGTTTAACGCAGCGTGCTTTATATTTTTATCATGTAATAGCGTATAAAACATCATTGTGCTTGTCACTAGTTCATTGGAATACTTATACATAGTACCATCTAGATAACATTAAATTTCGAAAAAAAAAATTGGTCAAGTCTAAAATTAAAGTATCGGAATTCGGTTGATCTACCACACTTCATTGTCATGGATTATGCATTTGATCATTATTTTTTCCTATCTTATAGGAGTTTTATAGAACAGTTTATTAATAAAAAATATTTCACGACTTAATTAAAATTCAAACGCATACAAAATCATTAGTTGATATATTCAATTAAAGAAAAGAATAGTTCATTATTATTTAGACTGTTTCTTCAGTATTTTTTTCTTTGTTATTAACAATGGTAATGTTGTTTGTTTTTCAACAAACAAGTCACATATATCATCGATGGTCATATCCAATTCAATTTGTGTTTGATCAGCACCCAATGCATATAATTCGTAGACTTGAGTATGTTCTTTTGTAATACAAAATATTGAACAAGCTTCATCAAATATTGTTGAAACAAGTGTTTCTTGATTACACGGTAATGTGATTGTCTGATCTTCATATTTTATTAAACTTCTCATAACAGCCGTGCAAATTAAATGTAATTGAATATCGGGTGAATCTGAAACAATCTCATTCAGTGATATTTCATTATCATCCAAAATACAATCATCCATCTTCAATTGATAAAATTCATTCTTCACATTTAACAATTTACATGCAATCTGACATAGACGTTCAATTTTGATTTCAGGTTTACAATGAAACTCTATTGCATATTGTTCGTCATTTAAAATTGTCGACACTTGCACACCAATTGGTAAATTGCCATTAATCAATGTAAATCGGACAAGTGAATTTTCTTGTAAAGTGTTTAGTTGAGTTTTTATCGATGGAACAAAATCATTCCAATATAAAAGATGTTGCTGTTCGGGGTCAATGTTGTTCTGTTTGTAGACAGCAGCAAGTGTTGCATAGATTGTAAATTGTTGATGTGCCATATTTCTTGTGACAGATGTCACAGAGAGTGATTCATTTAATGTTTCAATCGAAACACAACATGTTTCATTTTCTGTGACAAGAATAAATGTGGTTTCATTCAAATCTGAAAGTTTTTGGTTTTCAGACATCACTTGTTGTGTTTGACTTGAGGCCAAATATTTGTATGAATCATGTTCTATTTCTGGTAATCGAAGAAGATGTCCAATAGTTGCATTTCTATCTGATATTGGTATTTGCATTTCCAGAGTTTTATCATATGTTGATATTTCAATCAACAAACATATTCGAAAATGAATTGATTGATCATCACTAACAGAATAAAAATTAACAGATTGTTGCATATCCTCTTTTGACAGTATCTGATTATTTTTGTCTTCCAGAACACGGACACAATCACGAGGAGAAATATCCAATTCTAATGGTTTCAATAAACTTTCATTTTTCAGAAGATCACAAATTGGCAAAGATTTTAATGTAAAAACTGTTTCTTTGATAGTGTCATAGGATAAAATAACTTTGATCATAGCATCTTGACTAATGCAATCGATTATCGTTGGTATAGTCTCCATTATTGTTGAAGAAATCGTATGATTTTTATCAATAATAGATTTTTGATCTCTATGCCAATAAGTATATTCACCAACGGAAGAATCCATGATTTGCGTATGACTTTTCAACCATAAATGAATTTGTTGCCATTTCGTATTGGGATGAAATAGTGCGTTTCTGCCTTCAGCTAAAAGATATCAATAACAAATAGTTATATGACAATATTCAAAATACAAAAGACTTCGATTTTTCTCAGAGTATGTGATGAGCGAGATGTCTGCACTTTTCTTCATTGAATAACAGACATGTTGAACATTATAGCATGTTTTAAAATGATTTGATCGAATTTTCAAATAGACTATTTCACAATTTTAATTGTTGCTTATCACTGTCAATAGGTAACGAATGCATTCACTATATTTTAGAACTCTTGTATAAGAAAATACGATGCTATTACATGTTAAGTTATAAAAAGAGTATACTAGATCTTCAAACGGACCATGCTGTCGGCCCGACGCTCCTATCCTTTTTTCTACTTTTTATCACAATATAGGTCTGTTTTAAGTGCCAGAAATTATCAAAAATGTTTTACGATAGAAAAAGTATGTGAATTTCAGGTACGCTTAACATGATATATCATGGTGATTGCTTAATGCAGTCGTAGTTTATCGTCCACACATAATGCTCTCTAGTGCATAAATTACGTTAATGAACGTAAGAAAGTGATTGACAGAAAAAATAGGTTGAAAATAAACTATTGTCGTAAGCAGAAGCTGCAAATAACACTTTATCTTAAAAAGGGGCAATTCTATAGTACTTGTGCTATTCTCCCAAGCGAAATTTTTATCGATTTTGACCATACAGTGAGTTAGCATGCAACAGAGAATAGCCTATGAGCAAGTCGAAAAAAAAATCTTGATATCTAAAGTTTGAAGCTTCATCTTCAAAATTTAGGTGTCAAAAACATTTTTTTCCCGTTCACAAACTATTTTGGACTGCGTTCTAACTCACTGGATGGTCTAAAGCGAAAAATATATTTTCACTCAGAAATATGGTACATTTTCCACAAAAAAAAATTTTTTGTTTTGTTTGATTCAACAAGCAATTCAACTTATGTCATATTGATTTTATTTCACTACCGAAAAGCAGGGTTAATCAAACTTAACATAATACCGATTGTTTGTTTCTAAATACATTGGCGGACTGAACTATGAAAAAGTGACCCGTTTTGAACCCTGGTGCGTGCATATGTCTCAATGAAAAACAGGACGGGCAAGTGGCTCTGTTTTTCGAAGGAAAGTCTGAGTTCCACTGCTGTCGAAAAGTTCATTTGGCATTAGTTATTTTCCGAATTGGGCTCTGGCTATCGATTTAATCGGTCTAGAATGAACTCGACTCATCAAAAGCTAATTCTAAATAGCATTATTTTTCAAACTAACTTTTCTTTCTGATGATATGTCTGACTAATTTTTTCTTAAACTCATTTTAAGTATATTGAAGTGCGTCATTTTTTGTAAAGTGATATCCAATGTGTGTCAGCCCCGATTCCTAGATCGCGTCCAATCTCAGATTGACCTAGACAAGTCTCAGATACGAGAATGACTGGATCCAATGTTTAATACGATAAGAAGTTTTCGTTAAAATCTCTATTAGTTTCTAGATAGATTTTCTACTCGAATCCTTCTTGTTGAACTTTATTGAAACAATACTATTTCATATATTAACATCATCATGGAAGAAACTAAGTTTAGACTCTAATACGTATGAACGATTTTTCTTAAAAGCTGCTGTTCTGTGAAAGATTATTGATAGGTGCTTGAGTCCGAACTTAGGTTTTTCATTAGCAGTTGTAATACCTGAAATGGTACTGTTTGAACAAAGTTTACCAACAAGAATTCGAATCCAAAATCTATTTAAAAAATATCAACGTTCAATGCATCAATTCTCGTATCTACGACTTCCCTAGGTCAATCTAAGATTGGACGCTGACATATATTTACCTTTTAACCATTGAATAGTGATTTCACATAGTGTATTTGTACTACTTGTCATTTCTTCGACAGTCACATGAAAAGGCGCTAAATTATTGTTGACTTTAAGAATATCTTCTATTTTTCCGCTTTCAATAATTTTTCCCAATTCATCAAAGAAACAAAGATATACATCAGATGACGTCGGTCGAAGATTATTTTCACCAACAAAATGATCAACGATATTTGCAATTTCACAATTTGATGTTACCAAATATTTGAATGAATTATTTTTATAATAAAAATGAATTGGAATCAACAAATCCTTCTTAATAATATGATATTGAAGTGTCAATCGACGTGGTAGTCGGTTATTGTTTATAAAATCAATGAATATTTGATTGTTGTCCACAACGACAAAACTGTTCAAGTCGTATCCCTTCTCATCAAATATTCTATTGAGTTGTTCGTACAATCTTTCAGCTCTCCACAAGTGAGTTGTTGACTCGCCATCAGGAAAATGAATAGCAAATTTTCGCGGTTTGGAGAGTGATTCTTCGACTTGTTCTTGCTGTTCGTGTATATTTTGTGCAATCACCGACGATGTTAAAGGAACGGATCTGATCGAAATGGATGGAGACTTTTTTTCCTGATGAGGATCATCAGGTATGTCAATGATGCCATCGCTGGGTATTGGTTCTGGAAATATGTCGTCGTCATCACTAACTATTGGCTCTGGCTCTGGGTCGGGTTCAATACCATTTTCAGATATCGGTGACTCAGGCGGATATTGATAAGGTTCATCAGGATTATCTGGAGTTATGTCAGGGTTTTCTGTGGTCATATATGTTGCATTAATATATTGATGAAAACGATTTTCGTTTTGTTGTTGATTGAAATCAGTATCAAAATGTTCATTCCATATGTTTGTTTCTATTTCTGAAATTGTGATTGTTCGCTCTTGCAAAATAGATCGTACTTGAATTAATTGAATATTAACTGGAACATAATTTTCACATTTGATTGCCTCCGGTAATAGTGACAGAATTGAATTTTCAATCATTAAAATTTCGCATGTTTCTTTAAGTGATTGTGTTGATTGATGTAGAAGAATCGCTTCATTTTTCTGCAATACATTCAAAAGATCTGTAATCATTTGTATTCCTGCTTGTAATTTATCGACTTGATCTTTATATTCAATATCAATTAGTCCTGTTTTTAACATTTGATTTAATTCAAAACTTAATCCTGTATCGAGAGGAACTCGAAGTAAATGTGATACATCGGTGAACAAATATTGAAAATCATTCATGGATTTTTCATATAAATCACGTATATTAGCAATATAACATAATTGAAAATTTTTTATTTCACATTGTTTTAATTGTTCAAGCAAATTATTCTCATTATCGATCATTCGAACGAATTCATAAAGACTTTTTTGAGATAAATCATCTGAATAATGCTGCAATGTTACAGTAATTTGTCTGAGAAGATTTCGACCTTCATAAAGTTTGTCCAATGGCATCTCTTTCAAATAACTCCATTCAGTTTCAAGTTGATCATGATTAAGTAAGACCGAATAAATGTCATCGAGTTCAATTTTATCAATATCGGAAGTTGTTGTTCCATCGATCGCTTTTCGTCGTATATAACATTGGTACTTTTGATCAATTTGTCGATAGTTAATACGACAGTGAAGAAGATATGTTAGAATAATATAAGATTGAACATAAAGAAAGTCAAAATCAAGTTGAGTACTGGCTGTTGGAAAATATTCTTCGTCACATTTTAGACTAGCTTGTGAGAGTTTTTCGATCCAATAACAATCGTTATCGTTTAATGTTATAATACCATGATTATCACGTCCAATTTGTAGAACAGATATTTCTTTTGATACCATTTCTTTTACTAATGTCTTTAATGCATGATGACCATTATAATTTTCACTATCCATTTCATTCTCAATCGAAATCAACAAGCTATTATGATAATCGACAAGAACCCTAGAATAAAAAAAAGCTTTGTCTATTTTGACTATGAAATTCAACATTGAATTTGATGACATAACTAGATCGAGTCTCGACAAGGTTTAGCTCCTTTCTAAGTAGACTACTTTGAAAGCATTTGATGAGTGCAATGAGCGCTCAAAAACTTGAAATATATATTTTTTATTCATTCTGTTCCAATTTCGAGCCCTTCGACAGTCATCGAATTCCGAACACTCGAAAACTGTATCCAATTGGACATTCATGTTCGACTCCTCAAACACTTTTAGATCCTTCGACACTCATCGAGCTTTCGAGTTCGCGAAAAACATAAACATCAGAAGCTTAATACTGAGTGCTTCAGGATGTAGGTGTGTATTCCGTCATAGAAAGAAATCACAATCACAATCATAGCCTTATCGTTTTCGTACACGCGTCTTCGATCAACTAATTGATATGAAAGCATTTCTTTTCTAGGAATTGCATGATGTTGAAACAATTAAATATTTTCAAAATGTTTAGAAAAAATTTTGGATCTCCTCGAATTCTTTTAAAATTCGATTAAAAATTGACTGAAAAAGAGTATTTTAATGAATAAATCTACCTGATTATTCGCATTATAATATCTCCTTCATCATTATTTCCTGTTGTGACCAAATAGGACACTAGTGTATCATGTCCAATGATGAAGAATCGTTGAGTTTCATCACAAGCACCCGGTTGTATAAGACCATCGGTAAATTTATGATAAATATTAACAGCTTTAATACCATTTTCAATGATTAACATATGATTATTATTTTCATTTCGATTATCAAAGTTATAGATCGTACTGAAACGCTTCTGGCCTCGTTCATATAATTCTCGTAATGTTATTGCTGTGAATTCATCACGTTCAATTAGTTGTGCATATGTGTAATGCAATAGAATATAAAATTGACTTAAATCATAAATAATTTTTGTCATTTTAAGAAAATCTGTTGAATTGAGGAGATTACGTAAAATATTGAGTGGCATTTTTGAATGACTTGGATTGCCTAATTCAGTTTTGAAATGAAGAAAATGAATGATCATAGGCATACGAATTATATAATCCTGTAGATTAGTTTGAAGTTGTGATTCTAATTGTAAACTATTCACATATGTTTTGTATTCAGCTAGTTTTTGATAAATAGGATAGAATATTTGATTTTGATATTCTTGTTCAGCTTTCAGTACATCGACTAATGTTGTATAAAAAGGTTTAATCCATGAATGTTGTCGTTGATCACATGTGAGAAAAGCCATTTGTTCAAAGCAACGATTAAGTAGGATACATGCTTCGTCTTGATTTGAACGAATTGATAAAAAGTGAAATGTTGACAAAATTCTAGCACGAACAAAATGACAGACTTTTGCTCGAAGATTTCCGCCAACCATTTTTCCATCATTTCCACTATAATCAATAGCATGTTTTGCTAAAATAGGACCATACAAATTTTCAACGGATTCATTGAATAATAACAAATGCCAAGCCTAACAAAAATACAATAAATTCCAGAAATATGATAAGTAATTATCTTCAAAAAAAAAAAAAAAAAAAAAACCTACTAAAGCACCAAATGTCGAGAAATAGACAACATAAACTGCTGGAACATTCAATGGATTTGGATGTGCTCTATTTGTGAATTGTACAAGAGCACCATCATAATTGATTACACAACCACAATCGTAATGAACACCGGTAGCCGTAATAATATGATGTGCTGTTGATCCAAAACCTATTGAGAATCACAATTATTCTTAAAATTAAAATGTTTCTCAAAGAACTCTTTAAAGAAAATGTTCTGTCACAGAAAATTTTCTTTTTTTGATTTCCTGAAAATTACTTACCAAATGTATTCTGCAATTTTAATGGTTCAAATGCAAATGTCCAGAGAAAACTTTGTTTTCCACCTATTAAAATCATAGCCATTAGGTTGACTAGTGTATGACGCATGCAAAGTTCATCGTCATCTTTACAATCCACTCGAAATAGGCTATTGAGAAAATTATCTTCACCAAGAATATTTGCTTGCGGATATCCAATCATGTATTGTAACGGTTGAAGAAAAGCCCGAAATACTTGTAATTCAGGATTGATCAATTGTAATGTATTTGTAATTGTTGTCAATAGATCTCCCAATAATTCTAATTTATCATTACAATAGTAATCATAGTAGATTTTCAATAGAAGCATTGCTTTCATTTCATTTGGTTGAATTTCAGGAGAATTAGATGTGAGTTGCGATATCATCCAATTTGAAAATGGTTTCCATCGTTGTTGTTCATTATTATTCTTAACACATGTATCAAAATGTTGACTTAATTCTTGATACGGTTGATGAAGCTTCGGAAAAACTGATGAAGTATTTTTTGAAGATAGTGTAAATTGTATTTGTTGACAAAATTCAAGGCATATATTACGTTGAATTATATCTTTTGATTCAAGTGCACACTGTAAGCTTGATGCCCATTGAGTATTTAGATGTAGAACATGATTAGATTTTAATAAATCCAACAAATAATTCCATGATCGTTTTGAAATAATTGTTGCTAGAAATAGATGAAGATTTTGAGTGAATTCTGTTTGATTTTTATCAAACGGTAAATATTTTCTAATAACTTCTGATAAACATCCATCGAAATTTTTCTTTTGATTATTTTTTACATCTGTTTGACATAGAAATAAACCAGTAAGTCGTAGAAGAAAATAATCTCTTAATTGTTTGAAAAGTTCACGTACAACATTTTCCATCCTTTTATTTGAAAATACAGGTGACTCTAACATTAATCCTTTATGAAGAAATTCAACAGTAATAACGTAATCGTTCATATATCGTCTAAGATAGAAAAATAATAAATCGAATAATGTGCATTGTGATTGTCGTCGATCAACGAGAGGAACTATTGATGGATGAGAGGGTATTTTATAATTTTGTATTTGATCTTTTTTTAATGCACATTCAACAATTGTTATTAATAATATATTCATACGATCCCATGGATCTAATTCGTTTTTTTTCTGTCGTAATTCATTTTGTTGTTTACGTTCAAGAAATAAATTAGTTAATTCATCAAAAAGAAATTGTTTCATTGCTAAAGATAATTGACATGTTGTTTTATTTAAATATTCGAAAAGATATTTTATTTCATTAATACATGATTGAGTCGATGTCTTTAATATTGAAAGAATCCATTGTTGTAAATCAATCATTAATGTTGAAATATTTGCATTTTGACGTTCGAAATATCGATGAATAGATTCAATGATTTTCGATAAATATTTAAGACTAATTGATGTTTCATGACTACTATGTTGATGTTGACCAGAACCCTGAATAAGATTTGTATCCTTTAATAAACAATCAATAAGTTGCGTTGGTTCAGGTGTTGCTTCATTTAAAAGGATAANGTTCTTGACTTTAGTTAGTAAAAAAATAGGGACGGACATTCTATTTTGAAACGGATAATAGATTTTGTTTAATAGCTTTAGATTATAGCTCAGCTTCTAAAAAAACAGGAAACAAATACTCTAGATATTTATCCACCTTAACATTCACAAGTAACGCGCCTGGGCATGATTCGCTTTACCCTCGATTGAATGATTAGCTGCTATATAGTTTTGCTGAGTGTGGATGTGGCTATATGCGGGTGTGGCTGTGGGTATGGAAGTCTTCTTTATACTAATACTGACAGCCACATCGATACGCACACTCACATTCACACCTCGCACCCAGACACATACCCTCAGCGATATCCACAACCACTCAACAGAAATTAATAGAACTACAATATGCCGCCGATATCTATATGTGTCCGAAAAAACAGCCTATTTTCAGCTTTCTCAGAGATAATGATTCAAAACACATTCACAACAATCTTGTAAAAACGTGCTATACCCTTTGAAAATTCTACGAATTTTCATTCCCTTGCTCACGTATCAGCTAACAGTATTGTTTAATAAAGCGTCTGCTAACAACAGATGGGTTTAGATGAATCATTAGCTTAAAATCAATCATATTAGGCCTTATCTGTAATCGAACTACCATACTTGAAAGAAGCTCTTACTTAAAGTAGCTGTTGGACTAGATAGATAATTTGAACATATCCCTATACATATCAACATTTGAATGAGTACATATAAGGAAACACTCCAGCAGAAAACCTTGGTTATTTCATTCAGCTCTCATTTCAATAAGATGAATATAAAGTTTTCAAGTGATTTTTTCCGTTGAATGCACTATACATATATTGTGCATGTGAAGAAAAGGCGTTATTACAGTTTATTTCAAAATATTTCTCAGTTCTTAGCAACTGCTACTCCTTATTCAAATCCATTCAATCTACACTCTTGATGTTCATTGGATGAGTCTCAACAGTCTGAACCCATCCTTCGAGAAGCTTAAATAGTGCAGCGCCACTCTGGGGCACCACTCACGGCTAGCCGGTGCTATTTTCCGTTCCATGTTTCAACAACACAATTCATCTTTATTTACATTTCCGCTAACCTCGAACTACGCTTACTTCGAAAAATCACAGGATGTCATAATCCATATTTTCAGAGGCCACGTAACAAAAGAAATTCACAATAGTGATACGAAAACGCAGAATAGGCTTTGAAAATTCTACGAGAAATTGGTGTAGTTTCCGGAATATTCATCGATAACGCTGTTTGCTATAGAGCTCTCTAGGAAGGTAGAAGCTCAATGAACTCCTAGCTGAAAATAAATCATGCTATGTCTGATCCTAAATCGAAATATCATAAATACAACAAGCTCTTGTTCAGATTAGCAATAAGACTAGAGAGGTAATTTTAATATATGAGTATAAATTTAGATCCTTGAATCAGTGCAAAGAAAAGAATATAAAAAAAGAAACACTCCTTTATTTCATTCGTGCCAACTGCCGATACGGCAAATATAAATTCTTTTAGTAGTATTTTTCATCTGATGACTTATTCAGCTATTGTGTTCAGATACAAAAATCGTTTCTCATCCTTGACGTGACATAATTTTTCAGACTTTTGAGTGTGACATTCCTTGCTCAAACCAATTAGACCTCTACTATTGGTGTTTATTAAATAAATCTCAATATTTCGAAGCGACACTTCTGATGATAATTCACTGTAGCAGCTAGTCGCTCGTCGACGCCTCTTCGGAGCGCCACTTGCGGCTAATTGCTGCCAAGTCTAAACTCATTATTTTATAGTACTACTATCCCTCTCTATTCTAATTTCAGATTGTCCAGGATTAACTTATTTCAAAAATCCTTTATATCTGAAGCATTAAATTTATTGCCAAGAATTTTCGAACAGGAGTTTTCTCATGAATTATTTTTAATTTCCTAAAATTGACTGTACAGCTGGAAAATCAGACTTTTCTTTGAGGTTCTCGTTAGGGAAATCTTAGTGCACTATTCTTCAAAATATATAGCCGATACCCACATCTTTTATGACGTCAGTCTGCAGTATGCTTGAAATGTGAACGATTAGTAGTGAGATGGCGCCTTTTCGGATCACCAGCCAAGACTAAGTCCTCCTTTTATATAAATACACTTGAGCAATAGCTTCTTATTGTCCACTTAATACAAGAGCTAGAACATCATTCACATATATCTTTTCAAATAATTTTCTTTGAATAACAGAAGCTAGACATTGCATATATCAAAATTCCTGAAAAAATACAAGGTTAAAAATATCATTTTTTGCACAATAGCAATGATAGCATATGACATGTTAATGCCAGGTCCTAGTTTTAGACCTACACCTATCCATGCAAATATTTCCTCAATCGGTGGATTTAAACACACGAAAGAAACTCTGTTATTAATGTCGAACGGTACCACTTTCAATAGTGTATTAACTTGTCTCTCGTACAGTTAGTTGATAAAGAGCCTAAAACCATTCAATGGTAAGAACAAACAAGACTCATCCATGAAAATCTAGTTATGAAACAGCTGATTAAGGAAGAACTTATCATATACCTCGGACTGACTGAATTTTTAGTTTGAAAAATCGAACTGGTGAAAAGCCCAATATTAAAAGTGCGAACATTATACACCTCGTCATGGTATTTTTTTCGCGCCTCACGTTTGACTCGGACCATAACAGACAAAAATTTATTTTATTTCATATAACTCTTTCTATACTCGGAGAAAAATTATTTCTCCAAAAAACGTTTTCCCATGAACTCAAAAAGATCTATTCAAAACTTTGAGAAACTAACTTCAGATTCGGATTCCTCGACCTCGATTTACTTTTGTGAACCTTTAAAGCATATAATTGATCGGATGTTTTTTTGACCCCGATGTTCTTTTGACCCTGTCACAAACACGCACACACACACAATCCATTTTTTTTTCATATGACCCTCCCTACAGTCGAGGGAACTAATCCACACGCATTTCAATTGAACTTGGAAAAATTTCTAGCTTTTCTTCCAAGTATACTATCAACTCTTAATATTTTATTTATCATTTACGAAAAATAGCAGTTTACTTTGTGTTTACAGGAATTACATAGACAAATCTAATAGAGTGGAAAAATACTTCTGACATTCAATCAATCATTCAGTTTGATTTCCTGAAGTATTTTCTTGTATGAAATGGAGAATCTTAAAAGAGAAATGCGTATCTGTAAACATACGAAGCACTGCAACAAAATCAAACACATCGAAAACATACAAATTATTTATCAGT